>BMAO01006730.1:0-23472 GCA_019973975.1 Trichonephila clavata
TCTTTTTTTATTGATAAATTCCATTCGCAAATTTGATCCAACAGGATATTGATGTTGAAATCACTATGCAGTTGTTTGAGATGATGGTTCAAGTTCAATTTTTTTAGAACTGCTATACAAATTTTACATATCAAACCAACAGACTTTGGGAGCATTTTGATGTGTAAGCAAGTATTGTTCTTCCCAGACAATTTTAAAATCACGTGCTGCGATATCCTCTTCTAATTTCTTTTCAATGTCGAAGGTTTACTCATAAACATATTGAAAATAATTTTAAAAATTTTAAACTACGCTCAAGCTAAAATCTAAAAATAGTTTTACAAAGAAAAAGCTTAACGTTCTTGCTAAACAGAGTTTAAAATCAACTGAGTCTGACAGCTATAGAAACAATTTGCCGATGTTGCGCTATAATTTCTAGGCTCCGAATCCAGCATTCTGATTAGTCATGGATGCAAGTTCTCACTCATCTGCTTTATAAAGCAGCTACTTTGTGCAGATAGAATTACTTTTACCGCTATCAAAACTGCTCTCCGAATATATTGCAGAATTACTTCTTGACATTACATAAATAGCCAACACCTTCGGGAAAAACCTTCTTATCTGACATCACGGTGACAGTCAATAGCTATAAACACTAAACTTCAACACTGCAAGGGGAAGCTGAAATTCGAAAGGAAACCCGAAATGTTAAAATTAACTGCCCCGAGAGAGGGTGACTTTGGCAGATTCGACCGTTCGAGAGAGGGAGAATTTATTTGTGTTTAGTCTCACATTACTCAACAATTTTCTCGCGAACGTTATAATGCTGTGGAATTGTAAGTTTTGGAGTATGATATCATTTTTGGCACTGTACTGAAGAAAAGAAAAAATCTTGCTTAGCGCCTTTAAAATCTCACGCAAAAATTTGTTTTCAACATATTCTCTTCATGATAAATTTCTATTGTAATTCAATTAATTCAGTAATAGTTATATAAAATTTTTTGTATTTTTCAATAAGTCTTCGCGTGCCTCAGTTACGACTCCCACGTGCCACGGGTTGGCTACCTCTGCTCTATACCGATCATCAAAAAGGACAGTAAAACTACAATAACTTGAACAAAATATGACAGTTTTTGCCTGCCAATAACATTCCTATAATGTTAGCGAAAGTGTCTGTGATTTGTGTCCTTTATTAAAGTCACGCACATTTGAAATTTATTGATTCTGTTTAATTGATATTTTTTTCTCAATTTTCAAAGAAAAATTCTAAAGACCTTAAAGTAGGAAAGTATGCTTTCCCTTAATTAAGTTATTCACGACTTCACAGTAAAAATAATTATAAAAAAAAGGATTGGGGTGACTCAGTCACCCCGCGAGACTATTAACGTTAGTATCGAGAGCGCGTCTGCTCCCCTCCTATTTGATCATTAGATAAAATTATGATGACTTTAAGCCATAAAACAATTTCCGTGCGCCAGATCGGGGAAACTGCCCACTGTGCGTCGTCAAGTAGCAGAATACAAAATCTAATCCAGATAACGCCATATTCTTGTATCTTTGAAAGGTTTTGGCCCTATTGAGTAAAACGAGTCATAAACAGAATTGGAACAGCCCGAATAGAGTTGTTAAAGCCGTTTTAGGGATATCTGCTTCTTGCACCGGAACCATTTGGAAAGCTCTAATTAGGTCAATGAAAGAACTTCTTTCCGTGTAACACAGAACTACAATCAGTGAAAAATGGCAGCAGATAGCTATCCTGAATATTAACGTTGTTAAGGATCCTGTAATCTCCACCACAGCCACCAGTTACCCGATTTCTTTAGGGAGGGCTTCTCAAACTTTATATATTTGCGATTCAATCATAAAATTTTCATCGTCCCTTAAACTCCATACAATAACAATGTATTGAATTCAATAACACTACACTTTCATGTTAAGGCTACAGAACAACTTTAACCTCTAAGTGTCATCGGCGTATATAAATGTCTGTCCGAAATACAATCTTTTCTGTGCACTGCTATCCGTAAAATATTCCGAAGGCTTTGGGATGCAATAAAAGGACGTTGACAGTGTTGCGAAGGATTTAATTATTCTTCCTTCCCCTAATGCATAGATTCCCAACCTTTTTGAGCTAGCGTCCCTTTTCTAGTGAATGTTTCGATATCGCCCCTTTTTTAGTGAATATTTCGATACCGCCCCCTCCCACTAGAGGAATAAAAATGTACTTAATACATGGTAAAAACAAAATTTAAGTTTAAAAACATATCCTAAAACTAATAGAATATATTTTTTAATTAAAATTTTTTCTAAAGACCCAATTTTTTTTTTTATTTGCGAATCTGAAATAGCTGTTGCCACAAATATAATTAACTGTGTAATATTATATATTTTAGTCATAGTTTTGGAATTGAAACGCTACTGAATTTCTTCTTCATTTAAAAGAGTGGAATAAAAGTTTTAGCTTACCTGTTATAAAGACAGGCAGGGGTTTGATGATACAAAGATAATATAAATTGACAGTTTCAGCCTTGAAAGAATCACACGTTAGCTTCTGATCAACATATTTTATTATGTTTCTTGGATAATATTCGTAATGAAATCTAGTGGACGAAACATTTCCCCTACTGCTCACAGACAAAGGCAACACGTGCACTACAGAAAATAAAATGCACTATATCATTCGGTTTAATGTAATGCAATATTTTTAAGTTTTTCATCCCCTTCCCGAACTACGTGAATTTTCGTACATTAATATAGAAATGATTTGTGAATACATACAATCAACATAAGTAAACAGTATTAAAAGTTTACTTTTGTTAGTAATAAATCAGTGTTTTCTAAGTCAATTTTAGACTATATTTGCCCAAGCCCCTCCATACCTTCTAATTTTTTCTGGGTTTCTTACCGCCCCCCTGAAAGTCTCAAACGCCCACAAGGGGGCGTTATCGCCTAAGTTGAGAACCTATGCCCTAATGCATCAAATACCAGCGCCTACGTGGAAAACGGTGGCATTGGGGAGTGAATCGCGTAACTTTTAATCGGCAGTTAAGGGATTAATTGTAAACCGTACAAATTATCAAGATAAGTGTTAATTTTCGCATAATATACGAAAACCCCATGGAGCCCTGGTAATTATTAAACTTGTTCTTAACTTTGCTTTATTAAGATATCCAACTACCCTAAAATTGTGAATTTCGCCAAAAATTGACAAACTTTTTTTAAAAATTTTATTTTATAGGTCATCTTATTACCTTTATAAAAATAGCAATTTTATTATTTTCCGTTCACTAGAACAAAAACTACAAGTGTTTTTAGTACAAGCAGATGCCTTCACATTAAGCAAGATGTCATACTTTAAAACGCGTTTTACTGGAACTTTTTTTTTTAAATGCTCAAACGGGGACAGCGATTGCTACTTAAGTTTTGAAAATAATTAACTGAAATTTTTTTATGTATGTTCTGTATAATAGTAGAAGTGTTTTAAAGTTCAGATTTATCAATAAACTGGTTATTTTAGTCCCTTATGTGAATATAATCACTGATTTTTTTTAAAGCAATTTCATATAACTAAGATAAAGTGCTTAGTTTTTTGAAAAAATTAAAACTTCTGAAGGTCATTTTAAAAATGAATAACATGGCAACACATCAGAATTCAAAATTTGTTCATAAACTTTCGGTAAAGAATGGGCATCGTTTATGCTATCTTTTAGTCATAATTTTCGCATATTTGTCTTAAAATGTACTAAACAAATCTAAAAACCACAAAAAAAAAATCCATTTTTTAAAAAAGTTGTTGCAAATAGTCTGATACCTTAAAAAAAAACAATTATAAAATACATTGTGCAGTACCGATACATTTATAAGTGTACATCAGAGTGGAAAAGTGTATTTTTTTGTTTACGTCAGAATGTATTTTACTTTCGACTTTTCAATGTGCTAGCACCCCCCAGTTTGAGAAACTCTGCTTTAAGACGAGATGCAAGGGATTGGCCAACAACTTTTCAAAGACCTTGCTGTATGTAACATCAAATCAAATTCTGCTTTCAACTTTTCCGACTCCTTCAATAAAATGTTCGATATTAAGACTTAATTTTTTTTATTCACGAGTGTTGGTCGTACAAGATCAAAGAATTCACTCTCAATATTCTTTGATCCAAGTGTGACTTATCCATGCATTATATTTAGTAACCAAGATACATGTGCTAGGATTTTTTTTTGCACTAACTGTTGGAAGTCTAGGTCTATTGAAATTATGTGGTTGAATTTCATATTTTGGACTTGATTTGTAGCCACTCACATTAACATTTTATATTTAAATACATTATCCTGAATGGCAATAAAATATTTATAGCTGGAGAAATCCCTGCAAGAATTTACAACATAAAATTTAAGAGCTGCTGATTAAAATTTAAGATTTTAACATGGAATCTGTTGATATGACACACACACACAATACGCTGTTCCTTCTTTCATTATAGGCGTTTTTCTCTACTATAAAAGAAAGGTGCTTCCATTGGAAAACTGATTAGTTTCTCAAAACATTGTACTAACTAGTACAGTATAATTTCATGGACCCCCAGCATAGTAAACAATAAAATATTCATATTAAGTTTGTGGTACATGCTATTTATGACACAATATCTTTTTACTTTTAAATATTATAAAAGTTCTGGTAATAATGCTAGTCAACCCCAATGAAAAAATAAAATTTACTATCCCCTAGTATGGAGTGTTCCAGCCTAAACATGCATGCTGGGTCTTAAAGGAATAAAGAAAATGTTTCAATATTCTTTTATAATAAAAAGTTTTATAAAAATAAGTTTTTATGACTGGGACATGCTTGAGATTCTTCATTATGCATACACATTTATAACTTTATAGGTTCTTATTGCGATTCATTGAACCTCAGGGGTTCATGGAATAGTTTGAAGGCCACTGTTTTAGAGTATAGCCAACTAAGTTGCATAATAGCTTGAAAAATTTTTTAGTACAGCAATTTAAAATCAGACTGTCATGCAATTTCCTACGATTATACATGTAAATAAATATTAATGCAAACAGCTTATAATATAGTCCCAATATTGAATCTTTGCGAGATAACCTCCATGAGAATTTATATAATTACACAATTAAGTTTCTGAAATATTCTATCCCTACAAATTAGAATATAGGTTACAAATTTTAATCACTGGTTTTCTGACAAAGCTTTAAAAATTAAAATTTTGAATATAATATCAGTGTTGGAGAAATATGGACATCTGAAATATTTATTTCGTTTTGAAAACATTTCAGATTATGATAGGCGATTTGAATAATAGAAATGTATGTTCTGAAAGTAATAGGGTAGAAATAATTTTAAAATATCAAATGGATCATTGAAACATGCATCAAAAATAGAATATTAGAGCCTATTAATAAAAAGGATGTTTGCCACACCTAATATAAAACTAGTTCCTAAAGAATGTCCCAATTGATAAACAAAGAACTTTAAAGTTAAATAGTACATGACTCTATAACTGCTAATGAACGATACATTTAGCAACAAGTTTGGCAAGATCACGAAGTTGTAGTGCAGGCATGCAATTAATTCCACCTTTAATGTTGTATGCAATGTAGTAGCTTGTTTAAATAAATTCAAAACACAAATCCAGATTTTTAATTCATTTTAATGACCATTTTGACTTCATTCAGGAAAAAGAATTTTAAAAATATTAGATTCAAATAATCTTCTTGAAAATTATACTCATCAATGTAGTAGCACTGAATAGCAAGGAATGTGATTCAAATCACTGCATTTATTCTTTACATTAAATTTGAAGCTGCTATCACAAAAATATATTATTTACATCATATAGGCATAATTTTATTTTGAGGCAATTGTACATTACAGAAAAAGGGAACTTGTCTTGAAAAACTTAACAAGCAAATAAACATTTGTATGCAATATATAACATAATCACAATCTGTCAACATACATTCTACAAGCAATACAAACTCATTTTATTGAAATACAATTTGATTAAGGATCACTAGATTTTATTGCTTAATTCCATTAAATGATTCAGGTTTATAAATATTGCTCTTTTGTTGGCCAATTAATTGAAGTCAGGTCTCAAAAATAAATAAAAAAGGCACACACTCAATTTATTAATTCTTGTGAAGCTTTCAATTTCATTTACTGTAAAAGAAAAAACAAAATAAAATCATTAAACTTTAAATAACCCAAGATTTAACATTTCTAAACAATATTTTGAAAAATACCCTTCCCTTTAACAGATTGAATTCATAAAACAATTCTATCATCAATATCCAAATTAAACCACAGTAAATTTTATACAGGAAGAAAAGTTATTTGAGTTTTTTTTTTAATTTACCAGTCATTTACACAATTGAAAATTACATAGCTGCACAGATCTCTTCCTGATACCAGCACTTTAACCAAACATACTTTTTAAAAATATTTGAAGAAGCGCAGAAAGCCTATGCATAGTTAAGATTTTATGCATAACCACTGTAGTTTTGCTAACTCGTGTGATTCATGAGATACAACTTAAATTTTAAGAGCAAAATTAAAATGTATTCAATGTCTGAAATTTAAATAGATGTTGAGCCTTTGAGGGACACATTTTTATTAGGGTAATATTTCACGAGTGTGTGTATGAAATTTGTTACTTTTATGCATTACTTTTGAGTTTAGTACATCAAAAATTAATTAACTACTACGCAAGAATACAGTAAAATAAAATGCAACTAATCTACATTAAAAAATAATTTTAACCACTTGAGCTGGCAAAAAAATTCACCGACACGTGTACCCGAATGGTCATTTCTGTAACAATCGCATGATGTGCATACCACGTCACGGGCAATTATGTGACATAAACATTATGACGTGTGTGGCACGTCTTTTCAGTGTTAGTGGTTAAATAAGTTACATTTCCGATTTTTATATTGAATATATTGGTTAAATGAACAATTCTGATGCAGTATCATTATAAATATGTTGCTTTTAATAAAGAGAACACTGAATAAATATTTTTGTAACAAATTTGATGTAGCATCTAAATAAAGGAAATTAATGCCAAATAAAAGAGTCACGAGTGAATATTAATGTTGCACTATTCAGCTACTCTAGGGCTTTTAATGACTGATCTTTTAATTTTGAGCCATGGTCAAGTAACGAAGATGGCACCTGAGCTACAACCCCTCCCCTAATTTCCACACTACACCAATTGGGAGGGTGTTTGAACGACATATGTAATGTGCATCAGCCTTCTCTGCACGGCACGTCTTCAGCGATACTAGACCTGAACTCATGACACACCCGCCACTAGTCTGTTACCTTGACCATGCCAAATAAAAGAAATGAATGCATAATAAAATGTGAGAAAAGCAATAATTTCATCCATTCCATGCAACCAAATTACCCACTGCGGATAATTGCCATGCCATCACAACTTCACATGGAAAGATGACCATTTAATATAACTACTACTTAAAAACTGTTGAAGTATTTTGAATTAATTTTAAAGTGATCTGAAGAATAAGTAATAAATTACAGTACTTCTAAGAGATTAAAGTCTAATTTATTATACAGTGTTATTTTCATTAAGATATTTCCAGCAAATTGACAAAATTATATTGAATTTTAAAATGATTAAAATTGTGATCGAGATTTTAAACATAACTCTAAGGTAAAATATACTTACAACTTTTTCTTCTTCGAGACCATGTTTAAAGAAAATCATAATTGGTGTTTCATTTCCATCTGCATTTTCTCGATACTCCAAGAGAGCTATTAGCCCATCAGGATTAGAGCTTTCTCCTACAATATCAAAGGTTTAAATTCTCAAAACCCACATTGAAAGTTATGAGAATTGTCTCCTAATATAAAATTCAAGGTTGTTTCTGACTGTCTTGGAACAGATAAGAAACTTAAAATGCATTGCATCATTTAATATTTGTTAAAATGGTAGCAATACACAGATTTACTATGCTGTAATTTAAAACACTTTATATTAATACATTTTACCTAGCACACCATTTATTTCAACTTGATAAGCATACAAATAAACAAATGCATACCCATAAAAAACTGGTAGTCTCCAATTTTTGGCAAGACCTTTTTAACCGCTTCAGTAAATTTAGATTTTGCCTCGCTTATTTCAGAATCACTCTTTTCCAATTCTTTCCATTTGTCCATCAACCTGTATTATATATAAAATTCATTAAAGAACTATACTATAAGGGAAAAATTCACATGCCACTTGATTTAAAATACAAAAGTTTTAAAATATATGCCGACAGAATTTTTTTTCTAAAAGTTTGCTTCTATTTCAAACTTGGTATAAGCAAAACTGGGGAAAAAATAATTATGTCATAATGAATTATTTCATCCATTTACCTGTTCAGCAGCAAAAATGCAGCTGAACAGGTAAGTGTGTGAAATATTTTTTTAATCAACTGCAAAGTAAAATGCCAACAAATAGCCTCAGATAGGATTACCAGAAAGGAAACCCATTTGTTTAAAAAATTAACATCAACTTTTTAAAATTATAAGCCAAATAGATTTTATGACATTGCAGCAAAGATTTGAATTTTAAATCTACATTAAATTAAAAGTAATTTACTTGAGTGAAATTTTAATTTTTTAAAAATAATTTTCAAATTGTTAACAAAGTAGTGAATGTAAAATTTTTTTAAGTTATACATGCAGAGGGAGTTTTTTTATAGGAAGATGTGCCTAAAGATTAAGTATGACTCAAAATCACAAATTAGTTTTTGCTCACAAATCTTTATATACACCTATTCATGCAAAGAAGCATTAAGGAGAAAAGCATGACATCTTGGGGGCTATTACATCTATTGACTTTAAATTTGACAAGCATGTTCATTCAAAGGGGTTTTGCAAAAATATACCCCCCCCCGAAGGAGCATTGGACAAATATTCCCATTTTTGAACTATTAGACCCACAGAATTAAAATTTTTAAGCCATGCTTTTTGGTTTGAATAGTGATCCACTAATTCTATGAAATAAGACTCCTATGAGGGAGAGATATCAAGGGAAATAGAGATAAAAAAACATTTTAACAATAACAAACCTACAGAAACTAAGTTTGCGATGCATTCTCCTTTTGTTAAGTTGAAACCCACTAAGAATGGACCTCACAGAAACTGAATATCAAGGGTGGTTATACAGTATATTCATAAAAAATTTCTGTTTTCCAGCTATTAAACCAGGGATGGCCAACCATTTTGGAAAGAGTGCCACTATGATAAAAATTAAGAGAGCCACTTCCAACTTTTCCGTTAAACGAAAAAGAGATGAGGTGAAAAAATGTTACTTTTAAGCTTTTTATGCAATTTTTACACAGAAAGCACATTTTTAATGCATCTAAACCAGTGATTCCCCAAGTGGTCAATATAGACCCCCAGGGGTCTATGACAACCTGCAAGGGGTCCACGCCAGAGAAAAAAATAATTTGGGGGTCTATAATAGTGGCTCTCATCAAACCAGATAGTGACTTTAATCTTTAATTTGTGGTTACTAGGTGATACATAAATTTTGTTAAAACAAGGAACGTTTCAGCATTTATTTCCAGAATTAAAATGAAGTAGTATAATATTGGACGCCACGAATTTTTTCAATTTGTTACAGACAATCTGTCAGGACATTTTAGCCTAAGTTTCAATATTTAAATAACATTTACTTAAATTTTAAAACTAGGTTTGAGATTGCTATTTTTATAGCAATACCACAGCGTGTGCAATAAATTCATATAGTCACATTGAAGAAAAAAAAGTCATTACAATAGGAACTGATCAGAATTGGCCGTAACGATCTTAAAATAAAGCTTAAAAACTGATGTCAACAATTTCGGCTTTTAAAAGACATTCTTGTTATTTGTCGTGAATTTTGGAATATTATGAGTTTTTAATTGCTTTTCCTAGTGAGAGGGAGTTTCAGTGAGTTTGCCAATCTCAAAAACAAAAAAAGAAGGGGGGGGGGCTTGTGACTGGACACTTACTAACAAAGGAGGTTTATGGTTAAATTTGACTAGACTGATATAAATATTAAATTTTTTTTATTGAAGCATTAGATTCATCTCTCTCATTAAAAACATTTGCTGTTCAGTTATTTTATAGAAAAAAATGTTTTATGTATTGGATTAATTTATTTTTATTTAATTCTTTTAAGAGGACACAGTACGATTCATATGACAAAAATCGGTCAAAAAATAAAATTTAGTTTTTTTTTTAGCTTAAACTGTTTTTTACATACCTTTCTATAACCTGACAAAATTTGAAGGCTCTAAACTTAAAAAAACGTTAGTTTTTATTCACATTCCTATGGCAAATCAAAACTTTAAACTTATTTATCTCGGAAAGATAAAATAACTAGTCTTTCTTCATTTAAAATGCTAAGGCCTTTTTTTCTATTTCGCCTAAGGCTTTGAATTTTTTTTTTAATCTATTGCTAATAGCACATGTAACAAAAGTTGGTATGCATTTTTGAATCAAAGCAATACTTATTTTTTTTTAAATAATTAAACTCAGAATTTGTACATTTAATTAATTTTCAATAAGCATTCATAAAAATAAGTATTGTACAAATACCAATCATGTTATCGCAAAACCCATACCAACTTTTGTTATGCACAGTTTGACGTACTTGTAAATCAAATTTCAAGCGTGTATGTAAATTTTTGTAGGAGTAGCATTTTAAAATCACTTCAAAAATTCTAAGTTTTTTACTTAAAAAATTAAATGGTTAGCTTTTTATGAAAATTTGAGCACAAAATCTGTTTTACATACACACATAGAAGGCAACCAAAATTTTTTTGAAAATCCTTAAACTAAAATTTTTTGCGTAAATCGTACCATGTCCCCTTAAAGTAAGTAGTAGTACTAGCTGTCAAAAAGACATTTAAGTTGATAAATTTGCAAAAAATCAATATTACGTAAGCAGGGGTCTACCCAAAACCGAAAAACATGGCAAGGGGTCTATGAGACAAAAAAGTTTGGGAACCTCTGATCTAAACCAAACTCAATGGTGCAACAGCCCATGAGGGCCAAGGTCTACTATGCCAATCTCCAATCCAATATATGACCTTGGGCACTGAGAGGTGCAGATGTTCCAATCAAGTCAGTCTGATGCAAAACCCCAGTGTTTAGTCCAAGGGGTACACATTTATGGGCCCACAGAAGGAATGAAAGGCTGAGTCGACCTTGCCCAACTCAGGGATAGAACCCCAAACCCGTGATGTGGAAGCGTGACACGCTACCACCCAGTTGCTTCAAAAATAGAATAAATAAAACAAAAGTACAAATTTGGATTTTGTTAATAAGCTTTTTATAGGCTCAATCAGTTAAGTTTGGTATAAAGTAAAAAATGAATAGCTTGAAACATTTAATTCTAAATAATTGAACAGTTAATACTTAATGCATGGTTTTTGCATTTAGTTTTTATACCAAGTCTTCTATTTTAGGATTAGCTCTGGAAGATGGTAACATAATTAGGTTGCTTTAGGTACAAATCAGCTAGTTTTGAGCAATATTTTGATTTTGATGAAAATAGAAAATATTTATTCACAAACAAATGTTGAACCAAATTCTGAGGGGTTTTATTTGCCTAAAACAACTGCATTTCAAAAATAATGTTTTTAACAGTTTTATCTTCTCGAATTTTTTTAATTTTCATGTGCCACTGTTACAACTCTGCTGTGCCACACTGTGGCATGTCTGCCGCAGGTTGATCCCATGTATTAAGACTTTAAATAAGACAAGCATACTTTATTTTATTGAGGAGAATTCTTCAATTTTAGAATTTAATCTTGTTCCTGCTTGTATCAAACAAGGTGGGTTTCAAGAATGTGTTTCAAATAAAATTGAGTGTTAAATCCTAGGATATGGATATCTATATAAATAAATAAAATTGAAGTGTCTGTTTGTAATTTCAAATTAGCAGTTTGTTACTAAATGCATTTAAAGGTATTTATGGCACTTATATCAAAAAATCAATTTATAAAACTTTTGTCTGTCTGTCTGTTCCAGCTAATCTCGGAAACGGCTGGTGCGATTTTAAAAATTCTTCCACTAATGGAAAGCTACATTAACAGGGAGTAACATAGGCTATATTTTATTCCTGTATTCTTATGGGAACGGAAACTATACGGGTGAACATGAAACTGAATGCCAGGATGAGCTAATGAAGTCGTTGTTTTGGTTACTGGCGACCGATGCTCTTCACGAGACATAGTGTTACGCGCACATGATAATACGCTGACACGTGCCATAATTTTTTTTTTTTATGATAGTTATCTCACTGTTCAGTTAAGTAGAGCATCGGCTGTTTCGGATGCACTTTTAAAAATAATAAATCAAGGCTTCATAAGCAAAAAGCAATGCAAGAAACAAAAAATTGATAAGTTTTACGGTTAGTTTTAATCCTTTCTTTTTTTTTATTTACATTTTTTAATCACATTTAAACAAGTTATTATAATCCCAATCTATATAAATAAATAAAATTGAATTGTCTGTTTGAAATTTCAAATCAGCAGTTTGTTACTAAATGCATTTAAAGGTATTTACGGTACTTATATCAAAAAATCAATTTTAAAATTTTGTGTGTTTGTTCAGGCTAATCTCTGAAACGGCTGGTGCGATTTTAAAAATTCTTTCACTAATGGAAAGCTACATTATCAGTGAGTAACATAAGGTACATTTTATCTCCATATTCCTACGGGAACAGAAACTATGCGGGTAAAACCGTGGGACTTTGCTTACTCCCCACCAAGTTGGCGCAAAATTTTGCATTTGGTCAATAATGGAAATTTTTCACAATTATAACACAGTGAATTGAAATACAGTGTAATTTAGCATCTTTACAAAAAGCAATTTTTTAAATGGTTTTTTATTACACGTATAACGTTTATAACGTTACGTTTGTTAAATGCCAAACTCAAAATTTGAGAAATATCGCCAAGTTGGCTAAGAAGTTCTCTATTACGACAATCCCAGCTATTTTAATGCAAATTTTCTACCACATTTTAAAGAGGGAAACAATAGTTTCAGCGAATTGCGCAATTTCAAAATCCCCAGTTTTAATGTTGCTATTAACAAAGCTAACATTTCAGGTAGCAGGGGTGCATTCGGAAAAGCAATGTTTTTCCCATGGCCAACTATATGTAGCCTGATCGGTGTGTCCAATGCTCAAATCTTCACATATTTGCAACTGACGGAAGGACACATAATATGGTACACAGTTCTGTTTTGAGCTCTTTTAAAGAGAAATTGTAATTAAATGTAGATACTTTTGATTTTTAAAAATATTAATAGCTTAAGTTATTTAATTTTTGTTGTTAATTATTATAATAAATTACATTTTCAGTTTTTTTAAACTAAGCTCAATTTTAGAATTTTTAAATTTTATTGGTTCCAGTCAAGCAATAAAAAAATTACCATATTATATTACTTACTTTTTAATGAAAATGATTACGACTTTGACAGTTATTTAAAAACAATGCGAGCAGAGCCGCGGGTAAAAGCTAGTCAAATTATATATATACTCATACATCATGAAATACCCAGCAAAGCGGGTAGGTAAATAAGTATATGGATATCACTGTTAAAATACAACTTCCAATACTCTTAATTTAAGCTTTTTTAAACAAATTCATTTCTTTATTTAGGTCATCTAGTTACTCCAAGTAACAGATTAATGAAATTTTATTTAATGATTTTTCTTAAACCTTACAAAAAATAAAATAAGAAAAATTATATTTTTTACATTGATAACACAAGTGACAGATTAGGCTTTTTACAAATAAGACATTGTACGAAAAAAACTGATCTTACAATTTCAAAGTAATGCTTAGAACAGAGGACCCCCCCCTCTCCCCCAATAATCACTCAGTATACTCTCAGGAAACAAGTAGGTTACTGATTAAATCAAAATGTGTGGGGAACTTCTATTTTGGGTACACAATCAAAAAAGCTTGGGGGATCGGGAATTTTTGCTAAAATAACCTATTTCACACAAGAGTTAATTTTATAGAATTAACAAATACCTAAAGCACAGAATACAGCATATTGGATTTTACAAGATTTAGAACTGCTTAACAATTAACTTATTTAATTCAAATAAAATAAAACTGCACAGTCCAAGATGAAAACCAGTTTTCCAGCACCGGAACATATACGAAAAATTCATAAATATACACTAGTCAATTTTAATAAATTGGCAATTTATGATTCAAGATTTACATCATTCACCAATTAAACAGAAACACAATTATGGTTTTTAGGAAAATTTTAATTCAAACTTACGATTTTGTGTATGTCTTTAAATAATTTTTATAGTCAGATTTTGAAAAGCCAGTTTCTACCAAACGTTGATTAAGGACCAAGTCAAGACCAGATTCAACCACATCCTCAGTTCCTTCATCTTCTTCACCTTCCTGTGATGGGTTAGCACCATCCAATGTGATGTCACCCATGCGTCGTTGCACATGCTACTAATTTAAACAAAAAGAACAATGATAAACATGCAATTATATAGCTTGGTAATGCTTTTACTTAACTCTAGATAACTAAACATTCTCCTAATACACTACCCTTCCCTACAAATGAAAAATTTACACTCTTAGTCCATCTAAGACAGGGGTGGCCAACATTTTTAGGATGAGTGCCACTTCCAACTTTACGAACAAATGAAAAAATGTTACTTATAGGCTTATTATATAACTTTTACGCAAAGCACAAGTGTAAGTGGTGGAAATTTAAAAATGATCTAATGAATGAGACCAAAGCACAAACTTAAATTTTATTGTTAATCGGCTCAGTTACCTTTGAACAATATTTTGATTTTTTTATGTTTATAATAGAAAATATTTGCTCACAAATGTATGTAGTTTCAAATCAATAATATCAGACAGAGCAAAATCATGTAAATTTGAAAAATTGCTTGTTAGTACAAATTTACAAAATTCAATAGAATTCCTTATATTTGCTTTTCAATGTAATATGGGGTTGTATACGATAATTTTGATTTCAGGTACGTAACAATTCATATTTTGCAAAAAAAATTTCTCTTTTAAAAATCAAACCTAGCACTGAAAGAATAGCGCAAAAATGGATATTAAATTTTTTAAATCTATCACAGCTCTGAGCACTATTAACTTTGACAGTTCCTGCATTAATGTGAAATATGCATTGTTTTCCTCAAAAATCATGAAAGAAAAAAAAGCCTAGTTGGTCAAATACCATAAAAAAAGGTATTTAACTAACTAGGGTAGAAAAAAAAAATCCAATCTTTTCTCTGTAATCTTGAAATCAAATTATTTTAGTGTCTTAATATCGGTAAGAAAATCTGAATCACATAGCCTGTCCTCAATCTAGAATAGTAAGTACTAACTGGGAAGTTTACTGTTTTCATCTAAATATTTTAAAATCTCTTGAGTGAAAAAGCTTTGGAAAGCCAACTCGCATAACAATACAGGTGCATTCCCTACATAATAAATTTCCACTGAATCTCAATCAAGTTTTTTAAAAATAAATTGAATTTTTTTTGTCCAAGACAAGTGCATTTCAATTAATTATAAATAACAATTGCTTTAACACAATTTTATCTTCTCAAATCTTGAAAAAAATTTATCATCGTATTTTCCTGTATATAATCTGCTGATTATGTGTTAAAAAAGTTCCAAATTTCCTCGTGTGTATTATGCACCACCACGAATAATACAATAAAAAACATTCTCCATTCGAAACGCGTACAATAAAGTTTTAAAAGAAATACCCTTTGTTTAATAAAGTAAATAACGGATGAGGCACTGAAAGTTTTTTCGACTCTGCCAATGTTTTTCAGCTGCAATCAGTTTTGTCCAATTTCATTCACGAACGAATTTGGTTCCTAGAAAAGATATTACAGTTGCTAGTCACTGGTGTCATTTCGCATTCTGTTTTGAGCTGTTTCTTCCCGAAAATATTAGTTATATATTGTCACATTGAAGCGGAAACGTGTAAATTACACGGCTGATTTTGAACTTAACATTATAGAAATGGCTACTGAAGTAGGAAATCGGGATATTGCAAGATTGTTTAACGTTAACCAATGAAATACTCAATTGCAGTGAGGAAAAACAACAAAATTTTGAAAAATGTGACCCAAAGCTTTTTAATTATGGACTCTATGAAGCCATCCCAGTGAGAATGTTAAAAAAGCCCTGAAGTCTGCCTTTGCAACCAATACCTGCAGGACTGACAAAGAAATTACAGCCTTCAGACGTCTGAATTTGCATATATTAAAATTGAAAGTTTAGAAATTGTAGTAACAATGTCCGATGGAGAAAAGGATTTTACAAAAAAAAAATCTGTACAATTTATTTTTTACAATTTTAATTATATTGTGTATTTTTTTTTTTTTATCTAACGCAACATTATCGGCAGTATATATTTTGAATTATTCGCTGTAAAAATTGCAGCAGATTATGCAATGTTTTTTATTTTTCCCACTCGAAAAAAAAAACAGCTTTGTGGAAAAAATGCAGCTGCGGATTATATACAGGAAAATACGGTAAGTCTTCGTGTGCCACAGGTTGGTCACCCCTGATCTAAGAAATAAAAAACAATGTACGAAATTATTGCAACAAGGCTATTTGTGGTAAGCACGCTTAACATCTACAAAGAGCGAGAGTTTATTTACCACTTTCCTTTTTTTAATTTTAAGCTTAAGTTGAACGATGAAGATTACAACATAACACTGATTTTAATTCAGTTTTATATTTAGGGTTAAAATTCATCAAATAGGCAATTTCACAAAGAGTCCACATCTACATTTAAATATTACCATGGAGCTAGAACGTTTGGGTGTATCCAAGCAGGGTACACTGCTTGGCGACAAAAATTTTGGCAATCAAGTTTACAATATGGGAACCCTGCAAAATTTAGGAAATAGTAACTCTATTTGGACCAGATTTTTTAAAAATTTCCCCCTGATTTGGACAGCAGTCTTTTTTCCTGATGGTCACCAGAAGACATGCAAGAGATTTTTTCTAGAAAGCTGAAATTGAAGGAATGAATGGATGGATTTCTTTTTAAAGCCCCATTTTCTTTTTTGAAGCTCGATGAATTAATATTTTTTCTTTTGGATGAAAGATGCAAGAAAGAAACTATTGCTTTGTGAGTAAGTGGACAATTGAAAATATTTCGGTACGGATGTACAAAACATGTAAATAATTTGAGTTTGAGAGAAATGGAGATTGTTAGTTCATCAGCCTACTTCCTTGCCTTTTATTCAGAAAAAATCCATCCAGCATGTTTTTACGAAGAAAACATTGTTTCTAAAACAGCTTCAACAAGAAAAAGTGTTGATTCTAAAAAGCTACAGTGAGAAAAACATCCAATATGAATGCCTTAGGCTGATAAACTAACGATCACCATTTCTCCCCCAAACAAATTATTTTCATATTTCGAACCCACCCCCCATCCATACCCACCGAAATATTTTCAATCGTTCACTCACTTATAAAGCAAGCATTTCTTTCTTACATCTTTCATTCAAAAGAAAAAATATCCATTCGTTGAGCTTCAAAAAAGAAAACATGGTATCCATAATGGCTTCAAGAAGAAAACAGAAAAACCAGTTGCTTCCAAGATGCAATAGTGAGAAAACACATCGTCCAAACTGAATTTATGAACGCCATCTCCCTTTAACAAACTTCTTTCAGCAGTTGTTTCATTTTTTAAAAAAGAGAAAAATCCACTCATTCCTTCAATTTCAGCTTTCTAGAAAAATCTTGCACATCTTCAAGTTGACAGTCAGAAAACAAAATGACCGCCAGATCAGGAGAAACTGAAAAAATCCGGCCCGAATAGGGTTACTATTCCTTACAATGAGTGATCGTGCCAAATTTAAACTTTTTCGCCACAATTTTTTGTCACCAAGAGTGCTCTGCTAGGATCCACCTGGTTTTTGTTTTCTTGAGACCATTTTGGAAACCACATTTTATTTTTTGAAGCTTGATGAATGGATTTTTTAATTATTGCTTTGTGAACAAGTGAACGATTGAAAATATTTCGGTATGGATGTCTGAAATATGAAAATATTTTATTCGAGAGAAATCGATATTGTTAGTTCATCAGCCTAAAGCATTCATGTTGGATTTTTCCTCCTGTTGTAGCATTTTAGAAGCAAAAATTTAAGTTAAATAGCAACCCTATTCCTACAGGATTTTTCAGTTTTTCCTGATTTGGGCAGGGGTCACTTTTTCTGACTGTCAACTTGAAGATGTGTAAAATTTTTCCTAAAAAACTGAAAACTTTTTTTTTTTTTTTTAAATGAAACTGCTGATAGAATGTTTGTTAGAGAAAAAGGGAGATGTGCATTGATAAATTCAATTTGGACGATGATTTTTCTCACTATTGCATCTTGGAAGCAATGGTTTTTCTGTTTTCTTCTTGAAGCCATTATGGAAACCACATTTTCTTTTTTGAAGCTCGACAAATGGAAACTTTTTTTCTTTTGAATGAAAGATGTAAGAAAGAAATGCTTGCTTTGTGAGTGAACGTTTAAAAATATTTCAGTAGGTATGGATGTCTGAAATATGAAAATTTGTTTTTGAGAGAAATGGAGATAGTTCATCAGCTTAAGACATTCATATTGGATTTTTTCCCCCTACTGTAGCTTTTTAGAAGCGATGCTTTTTCAGTTTTTCTTGAAGTTGTTTTAGAAACCACACTTTCTTTGTAAAAACTTGATTGATGGATTTTTCTGAATAAAAGGTAAGAAAGTAATGATTGTTTTTATATGAATGAAGGATTGATAGAATCTTGTAATGGATGCCTGAAATTTGCATTTAATTTATTTTTGATTGTTTGTTTCCCATGTTATCTGCTTTAGAAACCACATTTTTTCGATGTTTTTTGTCTCTTGATGCCACTTTGAAAAAAGCGGGGTTTTACTCGGCGCCATTTGGCAAGAAACTTTTATTGCCAAATACAGCAGTGTGATGTGCTAGGATTTTACCCTCGTTTTCCCAAGCGCCTAACTCGCCTACATCAATGAAATTACCATAATTTTTCAAACAAAAAATTCAAGTAAAAATGCCAGATGTTACCAGTAATTAAATTTAAGGCTGCATGTGTGTACATGCTTAAAATTACTGGTTATAAAATAATTCATGTTTAAAATTAGAAAACATTCAAAAATTCATTTATTTTTAATATAAAATTCTTTAAAGTTGAAAATACAGTTTATTCTTGGACAATTTTTATTTGTTCTTGCAGATTTCTTTGTTTGGTAAAATACATAAAATGAATATTAATTTTTATGAGTAAATAATTACCTTTTTAAAATAGTGTTTATGAATTATTAAAAGATGAATCTTTATATAACAAACTTATTTGAGATTAAGTGACTTTGTTAAATAGAGGCCTGACTGTATTTTCATCTATTCTTAATAAACCTTTACATAGAGTCAAGTTTGAAAAGTCATGATTTATCGACCCTTTAACCAAGAAAAAATACAAAAACATTTTGCTATAAAAATATTATATTTTGTAGTTTATATATAGTTGAGCTAGACAACATCAGTCTTTAAATAGATCCAAGAAACCTTTCAGTTAATAAAATTTTCAAAAAATAACTCATTTTTTTCTGAAATAACAGGTACAAACTACAGAACTAAAGAATTCAGAAAGTGAAAAGCAGTAAGTACCCAAATTAAGTTACTTTGAAACAGGGATAAAATACTAATCTTAAATATACCTTCAGTGATAGAAAATACATTAAAAGCTATTTTAATGGACTTTACCCAAAAAAGAATTTACCAAATTAATAATCAAGGTGTATATAACTAAAATAAGATCTAACCTAGGCACACTTTTACATTAGAAATTATTCAATAAATTAAGATTATATATAACACAGAATAATAAATATGTATAAAATATTTAATATGAATTCAACACATTGAAGAAAAATCCTGTTTTCATTAGGGAACTATATAGACAACAAACCACCATAATAAAACACTTAAAACTTGCTTAGTAATATCTCTTAAGCCCATTTCCTTACAAGACCAAATCCAAGTATAAATCTAAAAGTTTATGTTAATTATTCAAAGTAAATTATAACTTTCTAATTAATAATTTAAATCACATGATCTTTACAATTCAGAAATTAATGCAATCTCCACCAAGTAAAGGAAAACTATACTAAATGCCAAGTTCATTCTAAATTTAACACTATGTGAACTAAAAATAATCTTTTTTAAAAATTTGTGTTAATTTACCTTTTTCAGAAAAATATTTACACCCTTGTGGTGTAACATATGTTTTGCATAAAAAACTTCTTATAAACTGTACATCTCATTCAGACATTTTCTACAACTATCAAATTTCTTTTCTTTCATAAAAGTAGCAATAATGAATATGAAACAGTTTACCAGTACATCTTTTTGACAATAAGCAAGTTTTTCAGTCTTCTACCGACTAAAAAGTAATAAGTCAATATAATGTGCAAAAAAAAAAAGAAAAACCACTCCTTTTGTATTTATGCCAATTATAAATTTAACCTGTAAGCAAATGTTAAATTCAGGGGTGCCTTTAATACTTAATCCATGTCAATGACCCATTTGAATTAACCGATTTCTGTTCACGTGGTTTAATTGTTCCGGTCCATTTGAATGATAATTCAATCAAAAATTGAAATCTCAAAAGCTAGCAGCTAACATTAGAAACTTGCTAGGATTACAAGTTATTCATAATAGGGATGATTTCGGATTAATATGAAAGCGTAGTATAAAGTGTCATATCTCCGGAGAAGAAATCAACACATAGCTACGTTTGGCTCAGATACGCATGTTATGCGAATGAAATTTTAATGCCGAAACTCAAGATGCACAAATATTTTTTCATTCGATATACACAATATCTTAATTCTAAATACACAAGTTAGGGTTACGAATAAATATTCTAGCAATTTAAAAACTCCTCCGTATTACATGCACGGGGCGGATACCAAAGAGAGAGAGATCGTCACTTAATATCAGATTAATAATAAAAAAAAATAAGGAAACTAATATTAAAAAACTGAAAATTTTAGGAATTCATGATATGACGTTTACTCACCCTACATTGAACTTCATACAGGCATCCATCTACAACTTGGTACTTGGAAGAATCAGTGAACATTTCGTCACCTAAAAACATAAAATAAACACATAAATATCAAACATAATGGTTTGTTGATAAAAAAAATAAACATATCAACTAACCAGTGATGAGATCACGAAAAATAATCATGTTGACCGATTAATTGAAACCGTGTCACACACGTGCCGCTATTAAAATGCAAGAGAAAGAAATGCTAAGCGCGCAAAGTATTTATCAAATTCTTTCTTAGTGAAAGTTACAGTTAAGAAGTCACGTGCCTGAAAATTTCAAGATGGCTTTTCATTGGTAATCTTTGGAATTTTTGAAATGAAGCTCATTCGCACCAAGGCGTTCAGCAGCGAACATTGAGCATCTAGCCAATCAGAGGCTCCATCTCGGACTGTCGAAGAAGTTCTCATCCCGACTATTTTAACTTAAAAATAAATAATAGTTCAAAAATACTAAAAAATACGCTTTTATACTGAATCGAACTAAAAATTTTAAAAAAAATGATTCTTAATATAATAATAAAATGATTAACGAGAAAATTAATGTCATTGGGGTAAAAGTGGGATGCTCTATAGACAAGTTCTTCCGTAAAGCTTACTAGGGGACGCTGCAGTCATTAGTACCCTTTTCTTTTTCCAGTTAAAGCAAAATCGCCATTGATTTGAGCTAAAATATTAAAAAGGTATTTTAGAAAAGATACAGAAATATATAATATAAAATTCCGAATGTGAAATCTACACACACAGATCATCTCGTATCCATATAGTTCAAAAAAGTTTCAAAAACTTGCATTAGAACTTTGAAAAATGAATTTCGATGTTTTCCCATAGACTAACATTTCACCGGAAGTAAGTGAAATAGAGACTGACCTGCAGGAAATGGAGGACAGACTAGAGGATTTGGAGGTAAGAATTAGAGACATTCTAAATTCTTTAATTGCTAAATCCCTGTTAGTTCTGTTCATAGTTGTGAAAATGAAATATCTCGAGCTAATTCTAAACATAAATTAGAAATAAAACTTCCGGAAATACCTTTGCCGGTTTTTAGAGGTAGATACGACGAATGGCCTAATTTTAAATCGCAATTTGATAATGTTATAACTAGGAACAATGACTTGAACGAGTCACAAAAACTTTACTACTTGAAGGCGTCATTACAAGGTGACGCCAAATTACTTGAAACAGTGGATGATTCCTTTGAATCGCTCATCAAAGCATTAAAAACTAGGTTTGAAAACAAGCGTCTCCTAACTGAAACTCATATTAATGCTATATTAGAAATAGAAAAAATAAATGAATCAGCTCGAGATATTAGATAAATGACAGATATTTTAAACAAGAGTATCAGAGCTTTAAAACTTCTAGGTTTTGAACGTAATAATTTATCCGATCTTTTATTGTTTAACATAATTCTGAAAAAAATAGACCGAGAAACTCGTAAACAGTTCGAACAATCTAGTGAGTCAAATGAAATTCCTGAATTAGATGAATTTATAATGTTTTTAGAGAAAAGAAGCCAAACTATTGATAGTATTAATCGTTCTTCTCCTGTTACTCATAAGTAAAAACAAGTACCCTTCAATAAAAGTAAAAATTTTCTTAATTCGCATGATTCTTTAAATTCTTGTGTAATCTGTAAACTGCCTCATTTGATTTACAAGTGCAGTGTTTTTCAAAATATGAAAGTATCAGATCGATTTAATCATATAAAAAGCCTTAATTTGTGCATTAATTGCTTAAAGGAACGCCATAAAGTAAAAGATTGCAAATCAAAAAATTCGTGTTCCGTTTGCAAGAAGCGTCACCACACATCGCTGCATATACTTGAAGCCATTCCTTCCCCCCGGCAGACAACGTTAGCTAACGAACTCCACCCGCCAGCGGAAGACCAAAAGTCAACACACTCAGAACACTGTAATACTTTTGCCAACTCATCAAAAGAAAAAAAGAAAAACGTTTTACTCCTAACTGCAATAGTTCACATAAAAGGGGAGATGGCCAGCTGTTCCCCTGCAAGGCAATTTTGGACTCTGGGTCTCATCTTTCCTTCATTCGACAAAGGTTGGCTAATAAACTAACGCTGAAAAAAGAAAAAATAAACGCATCTGTTTCAGGATTAGTTGAAATAGCACTTAAAGTTAAACAGAAAGTAAATGCAGTAATTCAAAGCAAAAATGGAGGTTTTTCAACAGCATTAGATTTATTAATCGTCCCATTTATTACTACAACATCTATCCATCGCATGGATACATCTGAAATTAAAATTCCTTCGAACATTGACCTCTCAGAGAAAGATTTTGGTATTCCAGGAGAAATAGATCTGCTTAT
>BMAO01006731.1:0-38943 GCA_019973975.1 Trichonephila clavata
TGTGTATATTTTGAATTATTTAGCTTTGTATATTGTAAAAAATTGTGTTTATTGATAATTTGTAACAGTCCACTTTTATATTGATGTATGGTTGAAATTTGTTATTTCAACGTGGGGCGGGATGTTACGGACCATTGCGTCATCCCTTTTCACCTCACCTCTCTTGTACGGAGAAATGGAACCCCCTCCCCCTTTTTGTGTACTTTTTTTTTCTTCTCTCTGGGTAGTTGTCGTTCGTTCGAGATTGAATAAAGGAGTCGCATTGCATTGGTAAAAATTCGTTGAATCGTTATTTCGTATTTAAAATTATTCCTGAGCCTTCGACATGTGTGCAAAGTTTGTACAGATGTGTTAGAAAAAAATTATCTTCATGTGTTTTGGGAGTTTTTTTCCTAACCTCTTGATAAATCAAAGTTTTTCATTGGTCCCTTCAACTTCGAACTTTTGAGAGTCTACTGTATATATATATATATATATATATATATATATATATATATATATATATATATATATATATATATATTATTTTAATTTTTCATATATCCTATTGAAATCTCTTGTCTGGTTTTCTTGCAATTTGAATTCTTTTCAGATTTGATCATGTTTATCCATCTCTCTCTTGAAAAGTAACTTTGACTATATACATATATATATATACGAGGGTTAGGGCATAAGCCATGTCAACTACTTTTTTTTCTTGTAGATATGTGAATGGATCACAAACGTACATGAGTCGTGTGGAAGCTCTGCAGGCATAGTGTGTATGCAGAATAACATGTGGCTCTGTAATAGGTGGTAGTAGCTCAGAGAGGGCTGTAAAATCAGTCAGTTAGGGAGTGCTGTGTGATATGAAAGTAACCCGTGTTGAGCAGCGTGCCGGAATAATAAAAATAGCCGTTCTCCGAGGAAGAAATGAGATGGAATGTCACACTGAATTTGTGCAATTTCTTGAGAATAATATCTACAATACCGTACAGTGGCACGATGGGTAGGGAACTTTCAGTAAAGATGTGTGACTAGTGATGAGCAACGTTCGGGACGACCGCTCAGTGTGTGGACCGATTTCACACGTGCCGTCATCGAGCAGCTCATTTATGAAGGCAGACGATGGATGCTACTGGAGTTTGAGAGGGCAAGTAGCATCGAGAAACGCACAACAAACGCATCGTCATGCCAACTTTATGAGTACTATATAGTCATTCTTTCGCGCAGTGAAGGCCCTATTGTCTGTATACTGCCATACTAAATTAGTGTGTTACGATATTTCAATGATATTCTTCGTCCACGCATGCAGTTAACGCCTTGTCCTTTCTTCTGCATATGTCACATTTTCCAACCGGACTAGTATCTTCAAGAAAAAAATAGTTGCCATGACTTTTGCCCCAACCCTCGTATATTATATATATACATACATACATACATGTAACTGAATTTTAGAATACATTTATGTAATATAATCAATACGAAGGATTTATCATGGCTGTACTCAGTGCTATAAATAGTGCTGAGTGCTACATAATTCAAGTTACGATATTTGAACTTTTTGAAATAATCAACAAAGCTTAAAAGTAAATGCAGTTATAAAGAGATCCATTTAAATATGAAAGTACGGCTAACTAAGGGGTCTGAACGAATTTCCTTTCTATAAGTTAATATAGTGTTGTTGCTAGTTTTGATTTCATACGGTACAGTAATTTCAGATTTCAACATTAAGCAGAATCTAAGGATAAACAATGATTTTCTTGCTAATATAATGTGTTAAACATTTGCTCTGTGACGTTTCGTAATGTTTATGTCTAGCAAAATTATTTATAATGTACAATATATTTCTAGAGAGAAGTTTGCTATAGAAACACAATAGAAGTGAGGAAAATAACAGGAAAGAAAAAAAGAAAGGACTTCAGGCATTGGAGGAATTAGGCTTTTTCAATAGATTAACAAACAGTTGACTTAGAGGGAAATATTAAATAACGAGTTATAAAGTAAATTCCAGCCAAATTTGTTAAATACACTAAAAAGTAGTCAGCTGATACCAAGTTGTATCAATAAACTGCTAAATATAAAGAGAAATATAACTTTTGAGAATGATTCAGCAGAAATAAATATGTAGTTCTCAGTAATATTTGTCAAATCTACAAAGGATTTCAACACACTTGACATTTGCACGGTTTGCTCTTTCATGTCAAGGCTTGTTTGTACAATGATTTCTGATACAGTAGTTATCTTGAGCGTAACGACATTGCTTGGATATTGACAGTACTTGAGAATCACTGACAAAAGCTGCGCTTGTTATGAACCGAACATTCATAATGAGCTCGGTAAACTGAATAAGCAGATTGTACTTGAAATCATAACAAACTTTCACTGCCACAGAATAAATCTTACGATATGAGGGTGGTTGTTATGCGGTACAAACGATTCATAGAATTGCGTATGGTATTTTCAATGTAGATTCTAGAATCATACTTCCATCACTGGGGAGATATATGAACAAGAAAATTAAACGGTATTTGACTATAAATATTGCGTTTTTTCTCTCCCTCTTTATAGAGTTACTTTAAAAGTTTCCACTACTTTTTAAGGTAAAATTTCCATACTGTAAAAAAATTAATTACTGTATCAGAAGGTTAAAGTTTTCCAATTATGAAACTATGTTCATGGAGTTTTATGAAACTGAGGGGAAATTGCAATTTATCTTGTAATTAACAATACAAATGCTTCAATTTAATTTTTTAAAAATTGCCAACTGAATTCTTGACACGTTTTAAGTGTGTTAATTAACATTTAAATTCTTAATAGTTTTCGATAGTTCGAAAAAAACATTTAATCACTTGTTTCTTTTGTAGACACTTGTATTACTTAAAACATAGCTCAGATACAGACATTTTCAAAATGAAACTTTGTATTGTTATTTTGTCAAATCTTGATATAGTATTTTTATTCTAGCATGGAGTCTATTTTTTTCCAGATTAAGAAATATCATGAAATGTGCGTGATGTATCATCTCATAGTAATCTTACAATTAATAAAATTATAAAAACAAATATTTTTTTTTTAAATGAAAGACGAATGAAGATTTCAAAGTTTAAATACACTAGAATATTCAAATGTTTAACATTTATTGATACTTAAAAACAAAAAGAACATATACAGAAAAATATGAATAATTTTAGTCGCATACACAATAAATCTAAATATAATGAAAAACCTAAGGCAAAAAAAATATACAATTATAGAAAAAAATAAATTTAGAGAAATCTTACACATTCGTATTTTTCCAACTGAAAGATATATCCCAATTTTTATATGACTAAAGTTGACGTGAAAGCCTATCTTTGAAATAATGTCCGTATATATACCAAACTTCTCTCAAAGACACAAAAAATGCCCCAGTAACTGAAACAATTTTAGATTAATTGAAATAAAGATTGATTATTTTTATTTAGAAGAAAAAAGAGAAACTGAGAAGATGCGGCAAACCACAAATTACCCTTCATCAATCACTTTTAAATAAAGATATAGAGGCTATCACTGAATTTCTTTCGTTTTGATTTCTCAGAAAGAATGATTTAAAACATAAACAAAAGTTTGGAGATCAAATTTTTTTTTCACTATCTTCAATTCCGCTAGTAATTCTAAAGGTATTTTCGTCCAAACTTTTTCGAAAATTACTAAAAAAAACTAATCTAAAAAATAGATAAAATATGTTTTGAATTCTTAACAAAAGTTATTTTTCTGTATTAGGTAATGAGACGTACTTTCATTAAAACACTACCTTAGAGGTTACTCTTCTTTTAATTTCTTTTAAATTCTAAAAAAAAATTGGTACCTTAAAATTATGTTATTTAGAACAACTATTTTTTTAAAATTTAATAAATTAGTTTGAATTAATAAATAAAACGTTTAAAAAAATGATGCAAATTTTGAAATTTTGAAAAGAAATGCTTAACAATTTTTAAATTGAGAAATATCTATTGTAAAGGTTATTTTAGTTTATATTTAAGATTTTTTTAAAAAAAGTAATAAAAATATCGCATAATTTTGAAAAGAGGAACAATTAAACTTAACACATACCCCCTTATACAATTTTTAACTGTTTTTCTTTCCAAAATTCTTTCAAAAACAATTTCATAATTCTCATATTAAAACAAAAACTTTGTCATAAAAATGTGACTTATGCTTGTACAGTTGAATGCTAATAAAAAATAAAAATATAATGTTTCTCGTAAATTTTTTGTGAATGGTGTTAAAAAACGACTTACACTGAAAGAAAAACGGCAAGCGACACTTTTTTCAGCTGGTTACTTCTTATGGAAAAAAATGTGTCTTATTCAGAGAGACCCAAATTATTAATTATGCATGGAACTTACAAGGAAAATGTACCTTTATTTATAGTTGAGTAATTATTTGGAAGTTACAATTGAAATAATATCTGCTGATCTCCAAATAAAGAATAATATTTGATTTGGTTTGAAGAAAATGACATAGGAAGGAACACGAAAGCTGCTGGTGACCGATCCCACAATTTTATGAACCATGGTCAAAAAACGAGGTCAGCACTTGAGCTGGCAGCTGTCAAGGCAAGGAAACAGTGTCAAAATAATAAAAAATTAAATTCAATAAAATTTTAATGATGAACTTGTTTCCTTTAAAACAAATTGCACTCATTTAAATATTTGAAAACTTCATTAAAACATAACTGAAGTAAATGAAAATCAAGAGCTGAAAGGAAATATTATTTATAGGTGTATTACTAGCTTCTTTTGTACACTTAATGCTATATTTAGCAATTACTCAAAAAATGTACATTTGATAATACTGTATTGCATTAATTTTAATTAGAAATAAAACAAATTTTTTATGATAAATAAATTTAAAACAAAATCAGTTTTATAATTAACATTTTATATACTTTATTTTGAAAAAAAAATGTGTGTTAAAATCAAAGCGATATTTTATGTGTCTCTCTTGTTTCTTAAGTGTTTAGTGAAACAGGAGTTATAAAATTTTGTGAAATATTTATTTTATGAATAAATTACTTTGATTTAGTACTTATCTACAAATTACTAAAAAAATTATTTTTGTAAGACTCGGAGCATAAAAAAAATCATATTTGTATATTGCTGATTGAATAACATGAGCTACTTTCCAGAATCAGGAAAAAATATTAAAATTAATTTATTTTTCCTGGCATCTAATATATTTTTTGCCTCCAGAGGAAATGAGTATATTTCAAAAGATGTTCGTTTTGATTAAAATCTTGGATCGAAATGGAATATTCTCGACTCTTATTTCTTGAAACTCTGATTTTGCTTGAAAGGTACAACGAGAATTTGACTAACTTTTTTCCTCCCTTTTATAATAAAAAAATGTTATTTGAAGCTTGTATAACTTACATAATTTATTTTTGGTAAAAAGAAGGTACTGGGATATTCTTCCAAAAGAAATCGAAATATTGTATTCCCACAGGTTTTTAAACTATTTTAATATTATTATTACTACTGTACTTGATTCTCTTGAAAATCCCCATTTGTTAAAATATTTATGCTATAGTTATTATGCTAAAATAAAAATCATAGCATTTTGAAGATATTATTTTAATTGTTTTAATTAAAATTTAAATATTATTATAAAAATAAATTATCAAAATTATTTTAAAATTAAGTTTAAAAAAAATGTACATCATTTTAGCACGTTTTAATTTTTTCTTCTTAGTTTCATAAAACTTGAGATTTTCATTTAGTATGCAAAACTTTAATTTCGAAGCGACTTACAAATTTTTCTTCTATATTATCTTTAAGTTTAAAAGGAAAAGCAATTGTGTTTTTTTAAGTTCAAAGAATGGTTATTCATTGGAAATATATCGAAAATATTATACACTTTAAAATTTTTCTCATTACAAGGCTTAATTTTCCATTAATAATATAAGCTATTTCATGCGATGTTTCCTTCTTTAGCAACGATTAATAAGAGAAACTAATCTTTTCTACGGCTATTTTTGATGAAAACTATCAGAATAACTTCAAGCAAAATATAATGTTACAATTTCAAGGAATTCTTGAAACTCATAACTTTTAATCATCTGTTTTCTATCATTTACAATATTTTTCCAACATATAAATCGAGATCTATTAACTCAAATTTCCATGAAATCATTTTTAGATTAAATTTTTGTCATATATAATATCCAAAATGTTTTTAGAACTGTGTTTATATAAATGAGGAGAAATTTGAGTTATTTAATCATTGTTACTTTATTAAAGCTTGCATAAAGTAGAATTGTATATTGTTTTTAATGGAGGCTTAGAATTTAAAAACTGTTTTTCACTTGCTCTTGATACTTCTAAAATTTTCTACAAACTATTTATTTCTTTATTTACTATCTTAATAATTCCTACACGTTAAAACCTGAAACATTTTTGATGTATGAAATCACTTCTGTTTCATATTTTTTAGTGTTCTAAAAATACTTATAGACTAAAAAATAGTTTATTAATAAACTTTTAGCGTAGCTTTAATATGAGTTATTCAAAGTAAAATCTTTTATATAATATTAAATGTCTTATTCTGAATAATTTATGTACTTTCATCAGAATATATATTACTGTAAAGAAGATATGCTTACAATTAGCAACTTTATATTTATCTATCTACCATTATTAATATTTTTCTAGCATTATTTAAGAAGTTTAGAGATTTTTGAGGTTTTACTATTTTTAATTCTTTATTAAATTACAATAATAGTAAAATAATTAACAATCTGCTAAAAAGTATAGTTGATATAAAGCCTAGAATTTATGGTACTTGAAATATTTGTAGCATTAGTATAGAAAGGAAGACATATTATAATTAAGATTTTTCTTTTAAATTTCATGAAATTCTGTAGCTTTGATACATGATCGAGTAATTTTTGATAAAAAGCTTAAGGTTTCTAGTCATTTCTTTTACTGATCCATAAATTTAGAAAGTTGATGTTCTATGTTAGATGTTAAGCATATCTGTAACTTCAAATACACTGGCCTCCAAAAGTTAAGGAGCAACCGGTTTTTTTTGCGCCTTATTTGCAAATGAATGAATACAGAAACACCAAATTTGGATGACATGTGCACAAAACGGTTAAGTGTTGACTTCAAGGTAGAAGTTTACATAACAAAAATGATTTACAACTAAAAAGGCAATCTCGAAGGAAAGTCCATTCTTGGAAAAAATAATAATCCCAGTTTTATATGGTAAAATGTCATAGAAACATAACAAAACTGAGTTTTAAAAAAGGGACATGCTCACCCCTAGCTTGAATGCATTAGCGACATCGAATATTCATGCTGCCAATTAAGCTGTCGGCTACCGAAATGGGAAGTGAAGACCAGCCACGAAGTATTGTTCCAGCTCTTCTAAAGACCTTGAAGGAGGACTTAAAGCAGCAACCTGTCTACCAAGATAGTTCCAAATATGCTCTATCGGATTTAAGTCTGGAGATTGAGCTGGTCATTGCATTCGCTCCAAACCAAGACCCTCAAGATATTCTTCCACAATTAAAGCTCGGTGAGGTTGTGCCTTATTATCCATCAGAATGAAGTCATTGCCAATTGCACCGAAATACGGGCGGACATATGGATCAAAGATCTCACCCCGATATCTCACACTAGTCAGAGGTCCTCCCTGGAACACGTGAAGGTCAGTATGACCACCGAATGAAATCCCTGCCCAAACCATTATTCCCCCACCTCGGTAAATGTATCTTTTAACAGTGTTGGATTGATGATATCTGGTACTTCGTTCCCTCCAGATGAGCAGACGTCCTGAATCACTCTTCAATGTGAATCTGGACTCGTCTGTAAAGATTACAGAGTCCCATCGCTGTCTGGTCCAGGGAACTTGTTCCGTTGTCTGTCATTTGTTGAGGGGTACACACACAACTGGTTGCCTTGCATAGAGACCTGAATTGTAAAGGCGTCTTCGCATCGTACTAGCGGATATTCTTCTCTCTGATGCTGCAGAGTGGTCTGCAACAAGTTGCAGCACAGAAATAATTCTTCTCCTTCGGGCCGAAAGAGCAATAAAACGGTCATCTGCAGGTGTTGTAGCTCATGGTCGGCCTGGAACATGTCTTCTGGACACAGATGCTTCGGTTTGCTATTGTTTCCAGAGCCGGTGGATCACACTACAGGACACATTAAGACGCCTAGCAGCATCGGCCTGTGATAACCCCATTTCCATCCATCCGACCGCCCTCCACCTTAACGAATCAGGCAAACGGCTTATCTCAGACATTGCGAGACCCTGCTGCCTATTGTCAACAAATCTGCTAACAAAAGTTATAAATCTGCAAAAGTTGCCGCTTAATTACGAAAGCCTGATGTATGTATATTTTTCTCTCACTTATATATATATGTTACTTTCAATTAAAAAAAGTGACAGCTATTGTTTTTACATAAATTTGTATAAAGTTCGTTTTTGTCACTTATATAAACTACAAGTTTTATTGTTACTGTCCTTTTTTTACGGTAAGCTTCGAAAAACATGTTGTTCCTTAACATTTGGAGGCCAGTGTATAACGCAGTTTCAAAATGAATGAATTGGAAAAAGAAATATGTGTGAATTTAAAAAAAAAATCACTGGAGTGTGTGTGGGGGCGGGATAATAGGTTTCCTTTTTTCTAATTAAAAAAAATTATTTACAATCATTTATACATCATGATATCAAAAATGTGATAGACACCTATATGTATTCAGGAGTTACGTGATTAATGAATATCTCATATACCTAATTAATGAATTTTTAACAAGTTGAACGACATTGGTGCTGGAATTAAAACGTCGTATTAGTGTTGTAATCGTTGTCTTCATGGTGTAAGAGCTCTGTTAAAGTCAAAATTTATTGAAAGACATACAAAAACTAAGTTATATAAAACAACAATCGACCTCGTACTTATATATGGATCTGAAACACTTTGACTGAATCACATTTTGAACAGTTTGCCATGTTTGAGTGAAAAAGATATATCTTTGGTGCTGTAAATGAGACTGTATTGTGGAGCCAATGATATAATTTTAAATTATATAAGCTATTTAAGGAAGCAAAAGACTTTAAATACATCAAATTGGTCGTTTGAAGTTTATGGGCTACATGTGCTGTATGGACCACTTATCCTTGACATTCAAATTTCTCAATTACAAATCTATTGAAGCTACAACTAGTGGAAGACCCAAATTGCGATAATGTTCATTGTGTGGTGGAAGATTTTAAAGTTTTAAAAGAAAAATAATTGGAGAACTGTTTCTAAGTGGAGGTTCGAATGGTAGAAAGTTCTTGAGAAAGCCTTGGCCCATATAGGGCTACTGTGTCAAAAGAAGAAAAGAAATAATTAAAAAATGTGTAGTTATACAAATTTTTTCATAATTCACATATATGTGATACATAATTTATTTTCAGAACAAAAACCCTATTTTTTTTAAATTAATCAATTTGCATACCTCATGCTCCACATTGCATAACATGAGGCTTACAGATGTAAGTGGTTACACAATTATACCATTTAAAATAAAATTAAAAATACATCAATAAGATAAAAATATAAAATAAAAAGGAAGGGAGGAAATACACGAATACAAATAAGGGAAGATACCAATAAAAATTTAAAAATCTATACAGTAAACACATTTTTTTAAGGCATTAAGACTTTCAGTACAATTGACAAACACAGACAAAACAGGTGGCCAGGAAATACCTAAGCATTTCCACTCATTTTTAAAATGTTTTCTTTTCCATAAATATACGTTATAATACATCAATACATATTCCGCAGTTTCAGCAATCTGAGGACAAGAACAAATATCATTACCAATCAAATTAAACCTAGACAAATAGATCTTAAAATTTCCCTGTCCCGTTAGAATCTGGGATAGCTTTAAATCAGTAACAGATTTCTTACATTTTAGCCGTTGATAAATGGTCGGAAAAAACGTTTTAGTCCACAAAGCCTTAGGCGAAGCCAAGAATTCGGAGTTCCAGGTGGAAACAGCTCTTCTCCAAGCTAAATGCTTCCAGTGGGACTAACTTTATGTCTGTGCTTGATTTTTTTAATTGGTAAGTCTATTAAATAGAATTTACTTAAAATTCCTATATGAAGACATACTTAAAGATAACTTTTAAAGCATCTTAGGTAAGTGCCAGTCATGTAATTACTGCCTGAAAAACAGACTAAATAACAGATTCTTGAAATTAATTTTTATTAAAAATAACAGACTCTCTCTTGAAATTAATTTTTATTAAAAATAACAGAACTTTTAAAATTTTATTAAAATGTAGAACTTAAAAATTGTACGTGAATGACGTTCGTGTTATACATATCCTAAAAAAACATGCAATGCAGAAAGCAATACAAAAAAAAATAGTATGCATGTGAAAACTTTTCATGGCTTAAAACAGAGAATAATAAATCACACCTGGTAAAAAAAGTATGATAATAAAAAAATATGTTGCTCAGAGAAATTAATGCGAAATGCTTTGCTCTCTCAGAGTAATTAAGTCGTTAGTTTGCAAGTCTAAAAAATGGTAGAAAAAAAGTTTGGAAAAAAGTGAATAATGTGATTTTGTTTTTTATGAATCTCACACAAGATTTTTTCAGCACAATTCTTTTTAGCTTGCACTGAGTTGAATAATTATGTCAAATTATCATAAGAGATTGCATATTTTATACTTTTTTTTTAGTTTTTACTTGTTTATTAAAAGTATATCCCGTTTTTAAGATCTTGAAAATAAATATGTCTCGGTCAGGAATCAACATAATATGAATCCGTTATGAAATTTATTGATGGTGAATATTAAAGACTTTATAATTGTATGTAATTTACTAAATTGAATATGATAAATACGGAAGACATCATACACCACAATTTGTCATAATGATTAATTTCTATAATGAAGACAAAATTCAGGATCTATACATTTCTTTCCATTCAATAGTAAGACTATTAATTCGAGGAGAATGATTTTATTCATATTATTTGCATTCAATTACATATTTCTTAGTAATTAAATCTGACTTCTCTCAAAATTTTATTTTTTACTTAATTTGTTATTTGGATTTGTAATGATTAAGACACAAATTTAAAAAAAATACATAATTTAGATATTGAAAAATAAAATATTTCTACATATATCTAAAACATGTATTAATTTTATTGAACAGTTTATAAAAAATAGAGAGAGTCAGTAATATATATGTAAGTAAATAATCAATATAAAAACTAAGCTGAGAGAGTCCTTTTGATATTTAAACAACACACTCAAAATTGATAAATTGATGTTTATGTTAAAAGAAGCAACTTGAGAAGAAAAAAATTGCGCTGCTGCTTTTTATTTTAATAAGTATCTGAATAAGCAACGTAGAAAAAAATCAAGAGATTGTGTTTACATTAAATTACCGTTCATAATGAATAATATATATCTCTTTTGAAACATGTTTTTTTCATTTTTATAAATGTCAGTAATTTAAAATTATGTATTCTACACTGCGTCTTAAATAATAATCATTAAACAGAAAGGAGATGAAGGTTCGGAACAACTAAATGCTCCAACTCCACCAAACTGGAAAACTACAATACGAAACCACAAAGAGGTATAGAAAAAAAAATTTTAGCACTATGATTATTATATTGTAAATAAATTTTTAAAAAAGGCAAATTATATCAACTCATTATTTCATAAATATAACCAAATAAATTTTTAAGAGATTATTCTAAAAATAAATTTGAAAGGAACTTCGATAGAATTGCTGTGTGCTTTTTAATAGTTTTTGGCTAAATTGAGCATAATTAATAATAAACTGAAATATATTTCCAGCATCTTAAATAATTTTAAAAAAATAAATTATAATTTTTTTATTTAACATTTTTAAATAGTTAAATATATATAAATAAATAATTATACTTATTAATATTTTTCTAATTTTCTACGCGTCTTTACGTTTCAGTTTAGTGATAAAAATCACAAATTAATTTTGTTGTTTCTTCATTTATTATATTTATTTAAATAAAGAAAATATAATAAATGGGGTGTAAATCTAGACTAGATACATTATTCAAATTATTTGCTCATTTTGAAACTGTAGAATAATTGCTGAAACCATTCAATAAAAACACACATCTAATGTGGTTTTTGATGCCAACTTCTAAAGACAATCTCGTGTTTACTATATATCCGTTAGAATTATGCATAAGGATTTAGTTCTGTAGAATTTTAATTTTTCTGATATGTTATACTTTAATTTACTTCATAGCATTATGACATTCGGTATAATTGAAAAAATGAATATCTGAAATTATACAATCATAAATATGGTATTTTTGAGCGAATCCTCTGCGAAAAGTAATTAGTAATCAATCGCTTTTCTGGATAAAGGGAATGTCGTATGTCACTCATTTTAGATAATAATTCCAAAACAAATTTTTGATAAATAATTCCATTAGTTATTTTAGGGTATTTAACCATACAAGCCTGCAAAGGAAATATGTTGGACTAAAAATTCTAATAAAGTGTGATTAATTGTTTCTTCATTGAAAGGCGAAGTTTATTAGCAGAAATAAAAATTTATTTTGTTGAAATGTATGGATCTATCCTCTAAATATATTATATTTATGCAAATTTAAAAAGGTTTCAATGTTTAGATATAGTTTAAATATTTCTTAGTGCTCTGGACAGAAATATAGTTCCCAGTATTAAAAAAAATAAATTTTAAAAACTACATCATTCTAAAAAAATTCTAAAACATAATTTTTGAAATATATTTTTTTTAGATTGAATTATATTTAGGAATAGAGAATATTTCTTTTTGTTTATCCGTGAAATATTTTCACGTTCCGTAACTTAAATCAAGTAACTATCAAACTATTTAAACAAATATTTGTATTCATTATATGTTTCATCACACTGTAAAATATTACGATCTCGTAGTAGAAAATTTTTATTTTTAATTCAAAAAAATATTATTAAAGGCAAAATAAGGATAGATTAAAAAATAATTTTACACACAATCACTTGAAATAAAAATCTATCGCAATTTCAGTATCTAGTTCATCATTTATACAGCAAAAATACATACATATATTGTTTCTACTTAATCTAAGGAAAATAATTTTGTTTTGGACGTGATCATTGATGCCATAATTGCCCAAATGCTTTCAAAACATTTCCATTTCAAGAATTTCAATAGCCTTTTGATATTTAAAAGGCGAGCAGAAACAAAAATTATAATATTTTAAAGTCAAAATAAATCCTTTAATTTTTATTCATCCTAGGAAAGTTCGAAAATTTTGGAACTAATGATGTAATAAAAAAAGGAAACAAAATATTTTTTTTAAATTTCAGAGAAATGCTATGAAATTTAAGAATTTTTTTGTGCCCATACTTTGGAATTAATTCACTTATTATGCTTTTAATGAATGAAAAGTTATCTTATAAAACTCTAAAATCAAAACTTCAATAGAATTGCTATGTTTTTATTAATTTTAGCTAAATTGTGCATAATTAATAATAAAAATACGTATTTTTAGCATTTAAAAGTGTTTTAAAGGAGAAACATTAGAAAATTCTCATTGGCGTTTTTAAGTAATTAATATAATTAATTGTGATAATAGAAAATTACATTTTTGCATACCTGTCTGGTTTTCTGAAAGTCTTATTTTTGTTTCGGTGTTTGTTTCAACGTAAATGTGAGACTTCACTTGCGTTGATTATTATATATATACAACCTTTGACGATTATGTTCCGAGAATGAAGTCCGATCGTCCGATCTAGAACCCTGGCGAAACCAAATGCTGTACATGCGTAGTGGAAGGTGTTCATCATCTGCCCCCACGGTTGTACAGCTGAGCGTCGTTTGTGCTCCATGTAAGACTTATCTTATACAGTGCTTGTTCAGTGCGTTGGTCTTAACTGAGAACAGGAAAGTTAAGGAATAAAAGATCAATTTAATGTTTGGCGAGACACCGAATGTAACTTATGCGATTGTGGTATGCAATTTCCATTAAGTATGTGTACGAGTGGTTCGCCCGTTTTGTAGAAGGCCGGCCGGAAAAGTGTTTCTGACAAAACCAGTGGCAGAAGACCGGTGACCTCCGTCAGAAATGAAAACATTGCGAACGTGAGGAAATTAATCATGGTAGATCGTCGATTAACTGCACGCATGATAGCTGATGAACTGCATATTAAAACATGGATACGTGCGACAAATCCTTACCCAGCATTTAGGAATGAAAAAAGTAGGGCACACGTAGGAAACGACCCCAGTACGCACAGCAAGGTTCATGGTTTTTATTCTCGACAAATCGCACCCTCACACAACCAATATCATCAAACAGTTTCTGGCAAAAACGGAGGTGCTGCGAACAGAACATCCTTACAGATCTCAATCCTCCAGACTTCTTTCTATTCCACAACTCAAATTCGCTTTGAAAGGAAAGAGATTCGATGATATTCCTGACTACTTATGAAACGTGACGAGGCTTTTGTACTCCATCCCAAAAAGAGGACTTGCAAAGTTTTCAAGGCAAGTATAACAGATCTCAGCGGCGCTTAGTTAATGGAGGTGATTATTTTAAGGCTAGTAAGGTGACTTTCGTTAATATTTCCTCTACGTTAAAGTTACAGGATTATTCACCAAACTTTACTGTCAGAGGTTGCATATATATATTAAATAAGATCTAAAAATAAATTTTCTATATAAGATTTAACTTTTATTTTCCATTACATCTCCAAGTCGTAAGCACTCAATTATTTATCGGAACAAATGGTTCAAACAGAGCATTTCTAATCCCAGGTAATGATTTCTTATGGACCCATATGCCATCCTTAACTTTCACGTAAAACCCATAACTAAGAAGGGTACTTAACACATTTGGAAATAAGTAGTAAAATCACTTGGACTTCATTTGGCGCCCTTTTTCTCTGAGAGATAGACGTATAGATTGACCGCTGAATAAAACATTTTTTAAAAAAACTTGGTGTTGATATGAAACACAACATAATAAAAGCCGCTAGAATGTACCTGTAAATGCATTTTAAACTTCAACTTAAATCTATTCTTAACAGGAAAAGCATTTTAAAAAACGGAAAATGGACGCCAAGTCAGCAAAAATGAAGATTGATGTAGAGAAACTTTATATACACTGCTGGCCACCGTAAATGCAACGCCAAGAAAGACAAGAGACAGCACAACAAAATTTATTTTGTAGATAACATGTTGACCAAGTTTTAAATGATTAAATTCATAGACTTCTGTGAAGTGTGGTTCCTGCCAGAATCAGTAGCCAGAGTAACCTACATCGTGGGAGATCACCGCTGCCACACGCCTCGGCATTGATTCCAAGAGACTTTGGATGTGTTCTTGGGGTACAGCAGAGCAAGCAGCTTCCACACGTTGCCAAAGTTGATCTGGTGTGGCAGCTGGGGGTGCAATCTGGGTCAATTGTTGAGCAAACATGGACCGCATGTTTTCTATCGGCGAAAGATCCGGAGAGCAAGCCGGTCAGGGAAGCATTTTAATCTGGTGTTTGACAAAGAACGTTTGGACAATGTGTGCCACGTGTGGTCGCGCATTATCCTGTTGAAATGTGGCTGTGGCCAAGCCCTGAATGTAAGGAAGGACAACTGGATCCAACACATCGTAGATGTTGCGCTGGCTGTTTAAAGTACTGGCAATGCATACTAGAGGAGTGCGAGATTCATATCCACTACTGCCCCATACCATAATGCCTGGTGCAAGACCAGTGTGGTGGTGCATAACGCAGCTGTTCAGCATCATCACTCCACGGTGTCTCCAGACTCAAATCCGACAATCGAGGTGTTGCAGATAGATGCGTGACTCGTCAGAAAGACAACTTCATTCCATTCTGCCGCTCACACCCTTCTTTCATCGCATTATTGGCGGCGGAGACGTCTGTGGTTCTGCGTCAATGGTAGACCAAGCAATGGACGTCTTGCGGACAGACCACTCTACTGTAAACGGCATCGGATGGTACGCGCAGACACTGAATGATGCGTTACAGACTCAATGTGCTGTGTTTTTTCCCGTGATGTGACTGAGCGATCCGTCACTGCCATGCGGACAAGTTGCCTGTCCTCACTTGAAGTGGTGCACTGAGGTGGATGCGATCGACCACATGGGTCCGTCGTACCCTTCTGCATCCAACGGTCACATATCCGCATTACAGTTGTTTGGTTTCGTCCAACACGCGACTACCGATTTCCCAGAAAGATAATCCACAATCTCGGTAGGCCACTATCCTTCTTCTGTCGAACTCGGATACTTGATCAAAAGCTGATCGCTGTTTTCTACGAGACATAACTGATCAATTTTTGAAAAACCCACAAGAAAAACACAATTGCCGATCTTGAAATCGTCGAAATCTCCAAGCATTAAATAGCGGTTTGAGGTGGCGCGACAGGCGTGCGTGTTTTGATTCCTTTTGAAAAGCATGTGATAGCATTTATGTCTACAACTTTAAGACAAAAATAGATATAATATGAAGGATGATAAAAAAAAAGGTTACAAGTCGAATAAAAATATTTAATAATGCTAGAGAGAAAATACAAAAGGGAATTCAGAGGCATACATTCCTATCACTTTTCGACATAATTATTAAGTCTATTTAGGCATTTATCTGAACATAGAAACAATTTGCTTAACATATCTCGGGGAAAATAGGATCCTGGTCCATTGAGCCAGGTTTGAGCGGACGTTTTCACAGAACCGTCTTGGAATATCGCGGCACATCAGAAATGATATGTTGCATGGTATCATATCTCAGTCCCAGCTCTAACGAGATTTCACTTAGAGTTATCTGTCGATCGTTTTGAATCATTTCTTTAATTTACGCCGTGTTGATTTCTATCGTTGAAAAACTTGGCCGGGAGCTACCCTGTCATATTGCGGTTTTCGACAACCTATCCGCCTGATTGAAAAAAGTGACACAATTTTGCTTCATGCTGTCTGCTCATTCCAGATGCAGTCACACTCCTGGCTCATAAAGATTGAACCATGGCTTGCATTTCCACACGAAATCAATTTTCTAAGAGCCTAATCATTTCAATCATCCTTAACTGACTAGAAACTTTCATTACCTACCCGCAAACCAGCTATATGACAAGTAGTGCTATGTGTCTCCCCTTTGGGGGAAACAGCTTTTTTCATAATACGTAGTCTTCAAATGCTGCGGCTTGTAACCTTTTTTTTTTTTGGATCAACCTTCGTAATAACAAATGTACTCTACTCAAAAATTAAACTGAAGTAATAATGGGCGTAATGATATGCAATTTTCAGGAGTAATGGTGAAATGGATATGCAAATAATTAAATGCGCGTGTATCTGCTTCGCATATTTACGCTTTAAGGGCCAACACTTTCCCTATAAACTTTCCAACATAAATAACATCTGAGGTTCTGCGTAGGATTTGGACTTTTGAAGAAACATAGAAAATGTCTTTGAGACGTCGGTGAGCCGTAAATAATCAGTTAACTATTGGGGAACGTTACTGTATTATCGAACTCTATTAAGTGGGTTTGTTTCTGTACGCAATATCAACTCATGCTGAGCACAATGGGAGTACCCATCCAAAGTTAAGCCACAAGATGGAATCAGGATCACCACGTCCACGCCAAAGAGGAAATTGGTGCACAAAGGTTCATTTCAGAACTCGCAGACGGGCGTATTCATAGGTCGACTATTAAAGATCCTTTCTCTTCAGAACATGTTATCCGAATCTAGTTGCCTTCAGAAGCAGGTGGAACTGTGTCCACTCAACCCATAAGCAATCGATTTCATAAAGGGCATTTAAGCGCATGGGTACTTGCAACAACGGTACCGTTGACCACTGAATACTGGCTACACACCTGGCGGAACGCCATTATTCCTGTACCGACGAATAACATCACATATTGTTCACAGATGAATCTTATTTCTGTCTTTGGAGGAATGATGGCCAACAGCGGATATCACGGTGACCCGGAGAAAGCAATGAACCAACCCATTTCGCCGAGAGTCAAAACTGGTCCTACACTGCGCATCATGGCTTGAAGAGGCTTAATATTTGAACACAGGATGCTCTAGTACACATTGATGACCATTTGGCAGCGGACCGCTACATCACACAAGTTGTGGAGCCGCGATTGGCTCAATTTCAAAAATATGCCCGCCCTCCCTTTGAGGCAGGGTACATCTAACTCGGTATTCGAGCAAGACAATTACAGGCCGTATAATAACTTTAATAACTTTTTGTATTGAATAAACATCATTGATTTGCAAATCTTTAGACTAGGAGCTCTAGCATATACTTTGTACATTTCCTTCATTAAAAAAAGAAGTTAATTAGTTGAAAAAAACTGCAATATTGCTAAAATATGGTTTCTTTCCTTATATATAAATTTAGAAAGGTTTCAATGTTTAGATACAGTGTAACTTGTTTAACTGGAATAACATTTCAAAGGTTATATGTTAAAGATTTGCAGAGCATGGTTGTATATTTTATTCTTTTCCACGCTTAAATTATTATGTACTTAAGTTTGTTTGTTTTTAAATCCATGTAAAGGACATTTAAACGTTTAAAAATTTAAAAACCAAGTAAGTAGAAAATTATTTTTTTTTAAATCATAAGCAATTTTTTGTTTCTTTATATCGTAAGAGAGAATAATCATAACAGAAAAATTTAATTTAATTCGTAAAGAAGTTTGTAAATTTATAATTTCAGCTTTTGTCAAAATAGTACCAGCAATACAAATTATTAACCCTTCAAATAAAAAATCTACTTAATTAAGTATCTAGTTAACAATTTGTATTGCTCATATACATGTATTGTTTCTTCTTGATCTTAGAGAAATATTTTTTTAATGACATCATTGATGAGAAATTGTCAGAGATAAACAAGAAATATCAACTTCAAAGGTCAAACATTGGTTTTTATGACATTCTTTTGCACTCAAAATTCGAATTAACTAAATATCTTGATTACTGTTTTTGTTAGACAATTATGATACGAAAATATATATTAGATCAATTTAGGGAGGAAAGATTATTCTTATTCAACATTAAAATATCGCTTTTTATAAATCCTTAGATTAAATATGATTTAATAAAATCACTTGTTCTTATATATTATATATATAAAGAAATAAACTCTTTTACTGCAATGAATGTTCTCATGTTGTCCTTGGTTCATAGATATATCATCAATCACCAAATATGTCAAAAAGAATTTTGGACTTGGGAAGACTTAAGCAATTTGTCAAACTTGTATGAACAATTTTTCTTTTCCATTTCGTTTTTCTGTCAACGATGAGGAATTTTAGGACATTTTCTAATCTTAAATATATTTAGCAATAATAATATATTTTTTCCTATCTGTTTATTTAAATTGCTGCTCTTAGTCCTCTATATTAGTATTAAAAAGAATTCTGATCGCTCAAGTAGTTAAAATTATAATTTTTAATATCTATTTTGCTAAGTTTTTTAACTCTTTATGAAAGTGTATGAGTTTAAAAAATAAATTATATAAACAATATATCTATAAATTTTACATGAAATTATACCAGCAATTAGCTACCAATTTTTCATTTTAATAGAAACTGTGTTTTCTGTATTCTTAATATTATTTGCTTCTTAATAGATTTTTAATAAGTCAAAATATTGTTCTACGGAAAGTAAGAATGGGCTTTTAATTTTAACATCTATATGTACCAAAATGAATGTGTGGAAAAGAATCATTTTGACGAGTACAAAAAAAAATCATAAATACATTTAAAAACATGATTAAATTTTGTTATACTCTGAAATAGATCATCATATTCTTCATATAACTGAGACGGCTATTTTCATATATGCAATCAGAGTCTAAAATCTCTACTTAGCAACCTATATTTTTCCCTTCCAGGTAAAGTAGTTCTGAAAGAAAACAAATATAAATTAATTTTCAAAATGTTCTGCTAGAAAAAAAAGGAACTTGTTTTGTTTATTTATAGAATCTGAAACCTATTCATAATCAAGAGTGGAAAAAATGGTTCGTAGTTAAAAGAAAAATGTAGTTGATTGGAAATTTGAACTATTATTAAAGAAAAAAAAAAGGATACAAATAAAATTATTTTCAAAACAAATTTGGCCAAAAGAAAAAAAAAGTATGTGCACTGCCGCCTACATAAATTGACGACGGAAGCAGAAGCTACTAGCACCTGCAAACTCTCACATTTAAATTTTCAATTGGATATTTTTCTCGGTGATGAACAAAAATTACCTTTTAAAGGTGTGCCCAGAAACTTTAAAAATTAACGTATTGCAAAGGTAGTCGTATTTTCATAATGCACCAAATACCTTACATATAAAGAACTTGGCTATCGTATCCAAACTGATATCACCCATATGATGTTAAAATAACATACATTTCATTAGACAGTAGATTACACCAGGAAGACTCTAGTAAACTACGGGGCATTCATGAATGAAATGAACAGCAATTCTGATTAATAATATCATGAACGGCAATATCAAATCTTATGTTACCTTCCAGTACAGCTTATACCTTTGTAATTCAAGCAATCGAAGGAATTCCCAGTAACATTGTATAGCTAGAGTAAACTGAAGTATTTATCAATAATTATAGTTTGCTTTAACGATGAATCTCTTTTTAGTCTTAGCCACGAATTTCTTTGTTGTCCAAATAAAAAGTGATAATAAAGAAATGCATTGTTTATCCTTACTAACAATATCAGTTGCATTATATGTAAACATAGTTACACTTACAAAATTTAAAAAAAAATCGTCTGTATCATAAAATAACATAAGTACGAATTTTTTCTTCGGAAGTAAATTTACTGTATGGCAGTGTTTCTCAAACTGTGGTACATGCCCCTCTAGGGAGGTATGTTAACCCACAAAGGGAAGCGAGCATATTGAAAAGTCGAAAACAAAAGGTTATTTTTTTAAAAAAATATATTAATTTTCTAAAGGTATACACACAAAGTACATTCAGACTTAATAAGAAACAAAGCACACATATGCACTGACTTAATATACTTATAAGTATATTAGTAATGTGCAATATGTATTTTTGGTGGCGTAACCGCATTGCGGGGGCTCAGGAACTCTAGGGACCTAATGCGTGACTGAAACTAAGTGTGTATTTGCGTTTGGGGCCCGAAATCTAAGTTTGAAGGAGCCCCAATATTCTCTGTTACGCCACTGTGTATTTTATAGTTAATTCATCAGTACTAAGTTAGGAACAGGTTTTATTAATTATTAGTGACCCCATGGTCTTGTCATGTATAAAATTATATGCAAACATTAATTATAATCTTGATCATTTGTACAATTTTTAATAAATCTCTTAAGGGCCGATTAAAAATTACATGATTCACTCCTAATGCCACCGTTTAACACGTAGACCGCTGGTAAAACATATGGGATGTATTGGTGAGGAAAGAATAAATAAGAACAAATCCTGTGAAATAAGTAAATCTTTCACATTAACACTGTAAGGTCATTTTAGTGCATTCAAAAGCCCTCGGAATAATTTAATAGATAGCAGTTCATAGAAAAGATCGTATTTCGGAAAGACGTATATATACATCCTGGCCAATTAATACATTGGCTGAGCAAAACGTTTATATACATTGGTAGCACTTAAAGAGGCTAAAATCTCTTATTGTGATTTATCGTCAATGATAAATGTTATAATATTATTGAATTCAATGGATTGTACGGAGGAGGGCGCAATGAAAAGTATGAGTGAATATTGGGTCGCAAATATTGAACGTTTGCGAAGCAGTGTTGTATGGTTAGATTTTCTTCTATCAGAGATCCGAGGCCGCTCTATATAGTTAAAATATATCCTGATACCCCATACCTTAAATTGCTTTTTTTCATTGAAGAATTCATTTCCAAAAACATAATCATAATTTTCTAAAATATGTCAGAATTAAAACGGATGAGAACAAATGCAACTTAAAAGAACAGCACTCATTTTTGTTTTCTTTTTATGGGAATTTTTAGTACTTTCATGGCGCAAGTTACTATTTTCTGCCAGCTGCAACTAATTATTCAGCAGAACAATTTCTCCTTAAATAATAAGGAAAAGTTTAATTTAAAAAAAAGAGTGTTTCATGAAATGCATAAAGTTATTTAAGAGAAAAATATACTCCACGATTAAAAATAGGGCTAAGCAAAATGCTCTTTGCTCTTTTGTTCAGCTACTTGTAGAAAAACTTAGCTCCGTTCCATGAAGTTAAATACCTACTGCCTAATTTAGAAAAATTGTTTTATTCTTTGTTTATTTTTAATTTGATCAAAATTTGTAAAAAATGGAGAATTCTAAATTAATTTCTAGCATTATTTTTAAGAGGTATTTCTCATAAAAATTTCAAAATGCAAACGTTTTAAAGCTAGAATGAGAAATGTATAATATACATTTAGTGAAGAATGTATATATTTTTTGTTAGGAATAATAGAGTCAACATAGTAAGTTATAAAATATTTGTATACAAATTATAATCACATTAAAAGCTATAATAAGCATTGTATCACATTTTTGATAACTTTTCTGTCAGTCACTTCTAATATAATTTATATTTGCATAAATTTGTAGCCGTAGTAAGTGTAGACCAAAAAAATAAGGGGTTAAGACATTGGTTTTTTCTTTATGAATTCTAGCTGCTAAACAATGTAAAAAATTAAAATAAATTAATGCATTACTTATTGTTTTAAAAAGGTTGTTTATTTTTTGTTGATTATATTATAATAGCCCTTATAATTTTGAATAATTGATATAAAAAACATCTGTGCATCGTATATTATTTCACTCTTCAAGTTTTTATTTAGGTATAAGTGGGGTTCAGACCATATACACTGGTGTCCAAAAGTTAAGCATAATTCATAATTATGTGAATGAAGAAGAAACTGTAAATCAGAATGGTGGGAAACGTGATATGCGAGTGTAAAATGGTTATAAAATAAGGAAGCAAATCAAAAGAATGATAATAATTAATTTTATTATCCAAAGTAGCAGTTTGAAAGAAAACTGAGCATAGCAAGGATTCAAACTTTAAAGAAAAACATTAAATAAAATACTGATGCTGCAGTTTAATAAGGCGTGTGGTCACCTCTCTGACAGCCAGGCACGCTGCACAGCGATTTACCATACTTGCTATGAGATGATGAATGAGTTGTGGGCTCAAATGGTTCCAAGCTTCTTGAAAAGCTCTCTTCAGTTCTGTAACGGAGCTTGGTGGGTGCGAAAGGGCAGTAATTTGTCTCCCGAGCATATCCCATACATGCTCGATAGGATTTAAATCAGGGGAGTTCGCAGGCCACGACATGCACTGCATGTTTTTCGTTTGAAAGAAGTCATCAATCAGCACCGCTCGGGGACATGGCGCATTATCTTCCATGAATATGAAGTCAGGACCGACAGCACCTCAAACAAGCAAACATAAAGCTCAAGGACTTCGTCTCTGTATCTTTGAGCAGTCACAGACCCCGTGTCAAAGAAATGGAGGTCTGTGCGGCCGTTCATCATGATGCCTGCCCATACCATTACTCCCCTTGATGGAAAATGATGCCATCCGTTATGTTTCTTGGTTCGAAACGTGTTCGACGTTCTCTCCATATCGTTACTCACCGAGAATCACTACTCAGACTAAACCGGGACTCGTAACTGAATATCACATTGGCATACTATTCCACACTCCAATGTTGATGTTTCAAACTCCAGTTCAAACGAGCGTGTTTATGCGCAGATGTGAGGGGAATGCAAACTGCTGGTCTTCTGGCATACATGCCAGCATGATTGAGTCTCATGTAAACAGTTTGTCTCTAAATTCGTATTCCTGTGGCGACTGTGAGCGCCGAACCCAGTGCTCTGGCAGTACTGGCCCTCTGATGTTACGCACTTATTACCAGATATCGGTCTTGGCGAGGGGTTGCGACTCTTGGTTGACCTGATACTGGTTGTCGGGTAAGATCTCCCTTTCTTTGAAACTTCTGCCACAGTCTTGAGATCACAGACTGGTCCACATTCAGAATTCGATAAACTTCGGTTTGTGATCGTGAGGATTTCAGCATTCCAGCGATTCTTTCTATTCTAAATATGTCCAATTGGCGTCTTTATGCCATCATTCACCTTGTTTAATGGTTAGCAACGTTCCTTCGCACAGCAGTAGCACGAAACTTGTCTGAACTGCCTATGCTGCGTGAATCGGTTTCTCCGCGTTCCGACATGCGCCGTTGGTTCGCGCAGGTAGTAGTCGACTGAAAAGTTTTGCATAAACCCAATGTTTCTTCTTCTCCCAATTAATATCAGCAAGTAATCTGGAATAATTTTACCAATATTTACTCCTTGTTTTTCGCATTTTACGATCTATTCTTAACTTTTGGACACCAGTGTACATTAGATTGGAATGTATATTTGTTTTTTCTTCCAATAAATGTACTACAGAAAAGTTCTTAACTAAATCAAAATATAAAATACAAACTTCGAATTAAGGAATACATCTGACCCTTATGCATCGCATTTATAGTTGTAAAAATCTGTGAATTTCGTATTTTTGTAACCTATTAATGTCGTAATGCAAACGGCTGAAATTAGAAGAATAGGAAAAGCATTTGAACTTGTAGATTTAAAATAATGTCTGTTCGTGCAGAAAGCTTCAATATACTTTTTAAGTAAACGAGCAAGACATTTTTATTTAACCTTACACTTTCCCTCTGGATAGACAAAACGTAATAAAACAGAAAAAATTTTTACTTTTTGAATATTTTATCTCTGTAAATGGACCTTATTAAGCATGGTTCATAAGATTATCCAATAATTTATCAATTTTGCACGGTACATCCTCAAAAGTAATTCTTGCCACAAACTCTGTGTTTACTTTTAAATTAGTAGTTTTTAGGCAGATAATTCAACTACGTATCTTTGAGTCTTATGACTGCTCAATAATAATTGCGCAATTATAATTTTCTTACAGAATGCATATCTGCAGTTTGTATCTTCCTTATTCATATTCACATCACAAACGCCTCCGTAACAAATAGAGCACCTACACTCATAATTTAAAATCAGACGTTAGCATAACGTACAGCAATGGATTCAATGAAAATGGAACGGAAAAAAATTATGTTGCTGTTGTTGTTGCTTATGCCACCTGATCGACAGTAACATCAGATCAAGGGGAAAAAGTTATGGTTGTCCATTACCCCATACGTACGAAATATTTCATTAACTCTTCCTTGACTGTGAATTTTCTCTCGGATTGGATAGATACATACAAACTTTTCCCTACGTTATTTTTCCTTGCAGATTACCAAGAATCTGCAAAATTATTTGCTACAATTTTTCTTCAGATAATGTACTTTATAGTTAGATTTTTGAGAATATTATGGTACTGATATTTTTAAAAAAACAGTCGTCCTAATAATACTATCACCTGCTTTACCACGAGCTACTTTTTTCTAAAATTAAATATAGTGTTCCAAAAATTGAGTGGGATGAAGAAACCTTGAGAGAGAGAGAGAGAATATGGCACCTGATTCAGTTAATTCAGAATACGCCTAAAAGATAAAGAACATGACGCACCAATTGTTCTATCAGGAATTTCGTAACAACACCATAACATTATATTCTTAGATAATTTCAAGTGCCAAAAGTTTTTTAAAATTTTTAATAAACCAAGATTTTAAAAGATAATCATTCTCTGAGGCATCAGATTTTTTGCTTATTTTCATTTTGGGGAATCAGTGTTTTTGCATGTCGTTCCCCAGAGTTTCAATCTAAATAATTTATGTATCTTTGTTTGACTTTCTTTCTTTCTGTGTTTGACTTTCTCATGTCTCTTTACTAATTCATTTATTCTTTGCTGCTGTTCCAACTATAGAAACTTAACTAGTATTTTTTTTTCCTTTTCAGAGACGTAAATCGTTACGTAGTTAAAGAGGTGACATTATCACAATGGTAACTAGAAATCCATATAAATTTATTTTTAATGCAAATACAGTCAGTGGCAATAACACATTAATATGCTTTTCCATCAGTATACAGAACAGGTTAATTTTTAACGATAATAAATGTTTTATTTATGAATGAATTTTAAAGGCTATGTCACAATGACACTACTTTATTAATTTTGATTAATTTATATGTTCTTATTAGATAGCTGCAGTGTCCAGTACTCCGAAATTCCAAGAATACAAGCAATTCGTACGAATATTAAACTTTTTAACCCTTCAACTCATACCCAAACACTCATACTTTTCACATTCCATATGGGTCTAGGAAACAATTCCTAAAGGAATACTTGTAAGAAGGTTGCTTATAAGGGGATAAACAGTCAGAATATTGTTTCTGAAAATCCTTTGTGTTAGCATGCTTATGACACAAAACGTTTATTGCCATATTTCTCTGAAGGTTAGGTGGTGATGTAAGTAGCTTAGATGAGGTATCAGCTCCACATAGAAGGTGCTGTAAGTAGCTCATTTGTGTTGAATGGCCTTACTGTACCTAAGCCCCACTTGATGACTATAGATCTTGCCATTTATAAATTATCGGGAGGACAACTGTGATATATTTATACTGCAGTACATTACTTGTTTAAAATAACTAATTAATGTTCAAAATGTAACACGTAAATTAATTTTGACACTTTTAATATCCCTTTAATACCTTGTTGTTGCTTATGCCACCAGCCTGACGTAGTCAGGTGGAAGCCCTCGAAATTCATCATGGAATCGGACTAGACAGTACGCCTGTCATTAGCCTAAGCTTTGAGCCCCATTAAGGTGACAGTATGATTTTTTTCGGTAGATGGCGACACCATTTGGTCCCACTGATTTAATGAGCACGTACTCCGTGTGTACTCGGAGGGTATTTGGTGACATCGGGCATCGGACCTAGGCTTTCCGGTCTGGAGTTAAATGCTCTAAACACTAGGTTACCCACTTCCCTTTTAATACCTTAAAAGTCTTAATCATCTTTCATTATTAATATCCCTTTCAAATAAAAGAAACTTTTGGATTACTGTACTTTAATGAATCTTTTAAAATTTTAACTATGTATGAAAGTAACGTTTTTTATAAAAACATATATAATTAATATGACTCCTAAACTGAAAGTAAATAATTTAAATTTATCTGTAACTGTCTGAGGGCAAATTTTGTATATTAATGGTGTATTATAAATAATACGTCGTGTATTTCATTAATGATAATAGTTATCTACACTATTAAAATTCGAAGGTAAACAAACGTATCTATGTATGTGCGTCTATCTTCTCACGAACCGCACCACGCAGAAAGTCGCGGAAGGTACCAAAAGATCGGGAATTTTCCGGGGAAGCCGTATTGCCCACTTATATTCCGATATTGTAATTAGTTGAAAAGATATTAATTAAAAACCTTAAAACGCCTAATTATAATATAATCGGAAATAACTTACTTATATCAAAACTATTCTGAAAATTTAAAGAAGAATTTGTAATATTAAGTAATTCAGAAAATTTTTCCAATTTCATTTACACATGAGGAAATAAAATCCAAACAAGAATGAAGCGCAAAAATGAAATTTAAGTCATCAATCTTACGTCTTTTATCTCGACTAAGCCGAAATGGGTCAGTAGCGCCTTTCACGAAACAGGAGAGTTACCGAATTTTTGTAAGGTTGCTTTCTTCTGTCATTACCTCGTACATTTCCCCCAAAACAGATGTGTTTCGTAAATGGGTGGTCCAATTTCCATACATTACTCCCTTAAAATAACGAGTTTTCGAGAGATATCAGTAGGTTACATTTGTTTTCCATTAATGTATTACAAATAAGAAGAGAATTGAATTACTGAATCTCAAAGGAGAGAATAATAATTCAACAGTCAAATGAATGAATGTATATGCAGAGAAAAATTTTCTAGTAAATGTAACTTTTATTCTGATACTTATAAAAAGTGTCGAAACCAATATAAACTGTTCTATTAAGAATAATTTCTATAATTATTTTTCTTTAAAAGTAAAGAGCAGGGATTAACATAAAAAATCAAGTTATTTAAATTCTCTCACAAAATAATTTTAAATAAATAAATTTCCTGATAAGGATGAAACATATAAATGTTACTTTCTGATACGTATGTATAATACTTACAGTTTAATTCTTTTAAAATTGGCAGTTGATTTGCTTGTGGAATTTTAAACATATTATGCATAAAGTTCTACATAAAGGGAGACAATTAATATAAAAATATACCATCTTGAGTCTTCAAAAACGAAAATTTCCTATATAACAGATCTATTTAAAACTTTAGGTATGATAAAATTTTTTCATTTTCAAGACCAGGGTTACAAGAGACCACTACACCACAAAGGGTGTAGAAACAAAACCAAAAACATTCAAAACAGATGAAGTATTAAAAAAAAACGTGTCGAGAAAAGTATATGAACCCAATAAGTCCCTAGCTTTCCAATAACAAACGCACAAAGAAGAGCCATTTAGTTCTGGGCAGCCACGAATGTGGTCAGCATCCATGTCCATCCAAATATCACAGAGCGGTCAAAAAGGGGCCTGTACAACATGAATTCAATTGAGGTTTTCGAGGATACAGTCGTGACCAGTAGCCAGACGAAACTCGGCAACTGCTTTACATCTTGGCCACATGGGAAGATCTTTAAGATTATTTCACCAGATATTATTAGAGTTTCTCTATGTGTATTCAATTGGAGTGTGATAATTCATCTTTTTTCTTAATAATAGGCTTAGCACTGGTAAAAGGGATAGCTTTCCTTGCTGTCTGTTAAATAGAAGCCCCCTTCTTTGCAAGGTATTTCACTAACTAATTACTAGTTACACCACAGTGTCCAGGGGTATGCTAATATTCAACTAAGAAATTTTATTTATCAAGAGAAAATATATGTGAATAAGAAGAACATTATTTTAAGTATTTAAATAACAAAATTAAATAATACTACATTACCGAATTCCTATATATGCGAAGAGAATCACAGAAGTTATTTTTCTCTTCTCTTTTTTGATGGTTTTTTACTTCAAAGAGTTACTCAAAGTTCCCATGAAAAATAAATTTAAAATGTTTTAGTAAACTTATTCATACATGCTTTGAAAGGTTCTTAAATATTTTTTAAAGTTTTGTTTGAGATTCCAAGATAATCGCTTTTAGTAGAAAAACAATGTAACTATATATATATAGCAAATTTTAAAAGCAATTTTACAAATATTTTAACTATAGTTCATGTTGAAACTATCAAATAAATTTTTTCAGCTCTTATAATTTGAAGTAGTTATTCTGAATTTAATGAAAATTCTATTTATTGGATTTTCCTTTTTCAATAATATCGCTAGTAAATAATACAAACTAAAATGAAAAGATATCTGAAGAGATCTTCAGCAAATATTTATAACAACATATTATTAATCGTAAAGTTGATTCTTAAAGTAAAATGCTGAAATTTTAAGAATAAACTGCTATCATAGAATTTAACTTATAAAAAATACAATTAAATTGTGTTTGTTCTTGTCACAACTTTTAGCTGCCTAAAAAATGTATTTAATGATTTTTCCAACGTCAATAAAAGCCTAAAATTCTATGAAACTCTTGAAAAAACATAGTTTTTAAAGCGTTTGAGTGCTTCTCAAAAAATTACTTTGAAAATCTGGTTTTTCTTTCTTTAGTGTCAAGTAGAAAAGTAATATCTTCCCTTTATGAAGAAAAGTATATGAGCTCTAAATAATAGAATGAATCATTACTTTTTATAACACAAAAACAAATACTTGCCCCTACAGAAAATAAAATCGTGTCTGTTCTTCCGCATTGCAAACTTGTATTAACAAAAAGAAATATTTCTTTTGCTGCAGTAAATCTTTTTAGAAATCACTACTTCAAATCCCGAAACAGATTAGTTTTTTGTATCTTCAACTAAGTTTTAAGCAGAAGGACAATAATAACAGAGAAAACTCTCCTGAGAGAAAGAAATAAAAAACTCGTAATGGAAGGTAAATAGTAAGCTAAAAATGCCTGTCACTAAACGCAGAACATCTATTTCACAGCCTTTAGAAAAATAACGAAAAAGATTTGTACTTTACATTTATTTCAAAAAAAGACGAAATGCAGCTAAGAGAAAGCGTGGTTTTTTACGTGTAATTTCTACTTGAAATTCATCCAAAACAATAGTTGTCTAGTTAAAACTAATAACTTTTTGACTGGTAAATAAGGTAAATTCTTTTTTGAAACTGGAATAGATCTTCATGTTTAAAATTGGTTACATGGATGCTACTTTCCCTTACTGATTTTAACAAGCATTAAAAGAAAATAGATCGCGGATGCAGCATTTAAATATTTTCACAAATTGATTTATTTTCTTAAATAGCTGAATCATCAAAGTTTGTTATCAGAATTCAATCACTATTAAATTTATTTACATTTGCATTCACATCTCTTCATTTTTTCCGTGAATTATAAATGACATTCTTAAAAATGCGTGTTCATGTGTCCCAGAAAAAATAAATACACCTCCTAACTTCCATATATATATAAATAAGGTTAAGAAGTGTATTTGTAATATATGAGGAGGTATATATATATATATATCCTGAGATATACTGAAAGAAAAAAAAACATGCGTTTTCTTACTTTCTATTAAAACGTTCTCAATACAAATCTTGTATCCTGGATTCATAAAAAAATTCATGTGCCATTGTTTATCATGTCAAACAAAATTACGAATGCATTTTAAATGACTGAAGAAATAATCAAACTACAGAATCTGTGTTTCATATTTATGTAAGTTTAAATTTTTTTAAAAGACATTTTATAGAAAAACACGGAAGATAGTACGTAAAAGTATCTCTGAAAACGTAATGATGCATAATTTTAAACCAATTGATCAATCTCAGATTTCATTCCGGGATGAAATTTGAAATGTTTTTCTTTAAATCCATTATTTTTTTACAAATGACAGGAAGATTAAATAATTGAGTGAAAATATACACAGAAACTAACGTAAATCGACTAAAATGTTAAAATTATCTTACAGCAAAAATGAGAGGAAAAAATAAATTAAAAATGCATGTGAAGTAAACATTTTGACACCGACTGTTAAGAACCCCACGCTGTTTTACAAACATGGAAAAAAGTAGGGAAAAGAAAATATTAAACATCTATTTCTAAAAACAGCAACACCATGAAGGAAACATTAGTATTGAATTTAATTTAATACCGATTTCAGTAAATTTACCGATATTTGTAGAAGTGAATGGTTAAATTTTCTAAGCAATAAATCAATATTAAGTCTTCGAAATCAGTATTTGATGCAACTACCACGATCTGCTACAAGTGCTGCTATGCCAGAAGTAATCAATATATTTCCCCACTGGGCCCCATGCAAATAAAAACTATTTCACACGGACCTCTGCATGGAGGTTAAAAGTGTGGGGACGCTATAAGAACATTAGTAGAAAATTGATTAAAAATTAAACTCATTTTTTACTTTTAATTTAATTCTTTATATATATATTAATTCTATATTATATATACATATTAACCTTCTTATCAAACACACCTAGAAAAAAGGGTTTATACATTTTTTTACTGTGTTATGGGGTAGTAGTAATTTCCTTTCTTCTACGATCAAGCCATTGTTTACATTCTATTGTAGCACAGACAAAGTTGCAATGTACTTTAAAATTTGATTTTTGATTTCACATGCGCTAATTTTTTTTTTAAATATTATTTTATCAAGTGCAAGATATCAGTAAAGAGTTTTTACTAAATTCCAGACTGAAATTGGTATTCTTTGCTTACAATTCGGACAGATGTGTGTTGCGTGTTTCAGATGTATTCAAATATATAATATATATATATATATATATATATATATATATATATATATATATATATATATATATATATTTTTATATATATATATTATTTTACAGAAACAAATAACTGTTTTCAGAACAGCAGGTCACTTCCGATTTTAACGTTTAATAAAAGCAATAAGTAAAAATCTTATAACAGCCAAATATAAAACACTAAAAATCTTACTACGAGAAATAATCTGTATTTTGAAATGTGTTAGAAATAATTGCCAAAATGATGTAAAACTGTACCAACTTTTGATGAAAAGAACTGTGATTCTGAAATTATGCAATAAGGTCAATTATATGAGAGAGAGAGAGAGAGAGAGAGAGACACTCACTCATCTTCCCAACATGAAGCAAACTGGAATTTAACACACAAGTTATGTCTTCTGAATTATTTCAGAAATTTTCTAGTATAAAATGCCCATTCTGTGTTATTAACTCACTTCTCCATTCTATGGGGACTCTTTAAAAAATGAACACTTATGTATGTCTTGCTTGGCATTCATGGAACTGTTTAAATTTTTACAGAAAGCAAAAATATGGCATGATACAAATAACAAGCTGGTTAGAACCTCTTTACCCACAAGCTAAGGACATGATTATTTGCTAATTTTTTTCCATTTTAACTAAACATGCCAACAATGGATAAAAAATATATTTGCCCAGTGCATACATAATTTTATGACGAATCTATACGCGACCTTCAACTAACAACTCCTTTTGGGTATTCTTTTTGGCCAGCAGTTTTAACCAATCTTCTCCTAAAAGAAGAAAACGTGGTATGCAAATTAAGTTTAATATATATATATATATATATATATATATTCCTTCTTCACAAGTTTGAGAGTTAGTTTATTGTGAGTAGATTATAAGTGAAGTGAATAATGAATAGTTAGTAAATTGTCAGTGATGAATATTGGCAAACAAAAAGTAAGGAAGTGATTAGTTTAGCTAACCAAGAAGTGTTATAGTCTAATTACAATTGATTCGAAGACTTCCTAAAGTCAGGCACTGTCAACTTCATATTATGTTAATGTTTAGAGTGATAAAGTAGTAGTGCGGACATCAAATATTTAAGCTCCGTTTAAAGTAATATTAAAAGAAAAGCTGCATTATTGAACGTATTCTTCCCAAACGCGAATCTCGTCTCTTTCTCGCTCTATTACTGAATAGAATTATCTTATTTATACTGTTTTTTGTGTTTGAGTTGTTTATAGTGATAAATAAAATAAGCGGAATTCATCATGTCCTATGATACTTTAGTTCCTTCCACACCTTTAGCTGGGTCACAGGATAGAAAGGACTTAAACTCGTTTCAATTAATGATAAAAAATAACCGTAAAGAAACATGCTTGAATGTGCCATGTCAAGCAGAAAGATCAGATCACAAACATTCGAAGACATTTTAAACAAATACATTATTAATGTGTCTTATATGTAGTTACTTTTCAAAACAATGGCATGATACTTATTGATATGTTTAACCTTAAGAGAAATATTGTTAAAGTACTATCAGAATTCTGTGAGAATCATGAGATTTGACTGAGTGGGGTGTCATATGAAAACAAGAACATGTTGAATTTCCATGGAACATTTGGATCCATGGAAATACATGCTGCCCTAATAATGTGGAGACAATTTGATTCCGTACTAAATGATGACGACTAAATTCCATACAATTTTTAGCAGAAACTAATATGAATCTGATGTCAAAATGGAAATAGATGAGTTATTCAACTATACTAGAATGAGTGTGACTTGTTAAACATAACCAGAGAAGCTTGGTTGATGCAAATATCAGGAGACTACAAAATGTTTTACAGAAATTCTATAGACGACAATATACAGGCGCCAAAAAAGGGAAACTAATTTCTGCCAACCTGATGTATTATTCGTCAACCAACAGAAAATCTATAAATGGAAAAGAAACATCCTGAAATGTAATAAAGCGCATAGTCAAAAGTAAGCCCTAGGATCACATACGTCCATAAATCTGATTTGTCACAGGAATTTGCAGAAGACATTATTCTTGTATATCAACATTTAGTACCAGATTCTACACTTGATAGTAGATGCACAGCAAACAAACTCATTTACTCTAAGAAAAGTGCAAAGCTGCATCTGGTGAAAATGTCCAAAGATAATTTTTTTGTTTCAAAATCAAGGTTGGAATTAGCTGTGCCACGCAGTACACACACGATTTTTTTAAAACCATATGTTATACTACAGAAAAATCGAAATAATTTTACAATTATTTACGCCTCTAGTTTAAATTTTCACTGGAAGGAATTTATGAAACTTTTTGTATATTGAGCTTTGTTCAATGTAATATAAAATTAAAAAAACAAAGTAATGTGATGTTGTTGAAAACCCTGTGCTGAATCCAGACACAAAAGCAAAGACTTGCAGTTTTGTAACTCACAAATATCTTTCGCAATATCTTCAATACATCTAGAAGTGGGAAAATCTGAGAGCCGGATTCTTTTCTTTCCGAAATTATTTCCTTTTTTTACTGAATTTATTAAATAGTAGATTGGAAGCATTTTAGAAACAATTCTTCATAATTATTACTTTAAACAATTTATTTCATTTCTCAATTATATAAATAATAGTCATACGATGCCTTCATTACCTCTGCATTTTGTGAGGTTACCACAGGGAAAAATTTTGCTACTGTCACAAATATTTCATTAAGAAATCCAAATGTGCCTCTTGACAGGGATCCTTGAGGAAAAGAGCCATCGAAAAACTTGTAGGGAGTGGTAAAATGACAAACAAAATCATATATTTTAAATATAACAAGAGATAGAGAAGAGAAATCAAATAAATTGTTCATCCATGTTTGTCTTTCACTACAAAATTGTTAACTTTCCAATCGTCTTGAAACAAACTATTTTCTTTGGATATTTTTTACTTGAAATACGTGAGGATTAATTAAAAATTAATTTTGTCCATAAACTGGTCACTACTCCATTATTTTTAGTTATTAATAGTTGCAGTAACTAAAAGAAAAAAAAATGTCTCTCAATTCATACCAAAGCAAGATCGATATAAAAATTATATATTTGATTGCTTCATTGATAGAATTTTCAGTTATATTTTAATGCATTGTTCTTAAATAGTAATTTAATTTCTAAGTTCAATGGGTCATGGCCAGACCACTCAGAAAACTCTGGTGGGCCTCAGGTTGAGTATTGCTGTGCTATACGATGTGGTACGGAGTCGAACAATTTTTGAATGTATACGTGAAGAAGAATACTCAGTATCTTGTTTATTCATTTACCCAAAGTTCATCTGTAGAAGTTTTCGAATGAGGATCACAAACGAGACGCTTACCAACGAAATCTCACACGTATACAATAGGAAACATATCAAGAGAATAAGCAAACCAAGAAGAAGCTGTATCTGTTGCAATGGAAGAATATTTTGGAAATTCCTTGAAATATATGGTAGACACTGTCATGTGAAAATACAGCTCATTTAATGCTTTGAAAAAGGAAGCATCTTTGAGGTCTAGAACCCCAATGATGTGTACCGGATTCTGTTAAGATAACCTGAAATTGTAACAATTAAGACCATCCATTATATAATATAGCATGCCTAAATAATAACATCGGGGTTTCGCTTAATGTGGTGTTGAATACTGTTCTCCAGAAAGTAGTGTTCAACGATATGCTTCTTCGTTCAAAACTTCGTAATTTCTTTCGTCGATCATGCATAGTTACAACATTACCTAATGTTTGAAACTAGTATATGATCACTAACAATCATACACACTTTTCTACAGTCGTTAATTTATGCGGATATCTCAGCTGTTCATATTGTGGTCAACGCATTGGCAATAACTCTGAATTTCTAATCAGTTGAATATTATACTCTATTTTTTGTGCATTTCCTAAATCCTTCTGGTAAATCTCGTTATTTTTTCGTGGTGTTATTTTCCTAAAAGTTATTTAATATAATTTGAAAATTTTAAAACAAAATAGAACATATTAGCAGCGAGATGTAAATGCTGAAAGGTCCACAACTTTTACGGTAATTTTTAGAATGCCTGACTTAAAAATGAAGTAGAAAAAACGCTTTGCATGGATTCTAGACGAATGGAATTGTGAAACAAAAGTGAATAAATAAAATAAAATAAATGCAGTAAACAAAAAGAAACTACCACTAAAACAAACGAAGATTATATTTAAAAAAAATTTATGCAAGATTATAAAGTATTATTCGCTATATTTACTTCTCCGGCGAGAAACCCGATTACATTCAATATAATTGCCATTCTCAATGACCTGCATATCCCGAACAGCATTTCTGAAGGCCGAATGCAACTTGGCACTTGGAATATCATATTGTACACCATCTGTGATTAGTAAATCAACAGTGGTTTTTCCTATGATCCTTTGATAACAAATGCATTATATGCCTTATCGCCTCTTCTTACATAGCTTTATGACATTTGCTTGAGTGAGTTGCTTATGAATGTGTTTCCTCAAATTTCTTAAATCATTTCTTTCAAAGCGTCAAACGATAAAGTCCCTTTAGGTAGTTGAAGTCAGGTTTTATGTTCACTATTAGCTGTAGAAGATTAGATAATATAGCTTCATCAATAATATGCGTTATGATAATGAAATTTTCCTATTTAATTCAGCTGTGACTCACTTCAGCAGAAAACAGTATTCTTTGGAGCTGTCTACATGCTTTTAAAATCTAATTTACTAGCTCTGTTGTCGCAAATGAAAACATGTCTTTGTATTTTGATTTAATGCCGATAGTTATGCTTATTCTCTGCTTCGTAAGTATTTTCCCAAAGACGGGGACGTGCACACGGTTGTCATACCTTAGTTCTGATCCCATGCGGCGGACTTCTACAGCAGACAAATCCATACATTGATCCCATGATGTAACAATTATATCTAGGGATTGCGACATCGGACCAAAAGCTCACTACCGGTATTCGATAGGGTATTTCAAAGGGTATCACATGTTTTCGACAGAATTGAGATCAGGGCTGTTTCCTATCTAGGCCAACAACTCAATGATCTTAGAACGATACCAATCTTTCGATTACTTTACTGTGTGGCAAGTAGCAGAATCTCACTGAAAATAAATGAAGCATTGTTCGTAAATAGATCACATATGGAATGTAGAAGTTTGGGTTCTAGAATGGTGTCAATGTATTATCTAACATTAAGTGTCCTATCGATGATATGCAGACATGCAAAACCATCTTTTAATATGCATGACCAAATCATAAAACTATATGAGTACTTCACAGTTGCCCGGATGCAGTCAGAATGTAGCATTATTCCTATTCTACCTCTTACATATTTTCGGCCATCACTACCAAATAACGATATCTTAGTTTCATCCCTCCATACAATTAGTGAACACTAATAATTTGTCCAATTAATGTGTTTCTTTTACCACTGTAATCTGTTTTAAGGAAGAGGTAATAGATATAGTTGATATAGATGAATTGAGATATAGTTTTTTTCGTGGAATTCTACCTTTTAGTCGAACATCTGCTAATCTTCTGATTAGCTGACAAAAACACCAGCAGCATTCAAATTACTTCTGAGGCCTTTGATGACATTCTTCTATATTAGAAACATAGTATTTGCTCTTCTGTCATTAACATAAATGTTGTTCTTTTTCGGCCTTATCCTGCATTATTTGTTATTAAATTTGTCTACTGCAATCTTAAACAAAACTTTCAGTCTCCATCTGTAGTCACTGAGCCACCCAACTAACTTGCAATTTTAACGTAGGAAATACCACTTTCTCGTAAAACATCTCTTTCTAGGTGTTCAATCTACTATTTTATTTTATTTATTTGCTTCTTGACTAAATATCATTGTAGTGTTCACTATCAAACAGTCCTGATCTCAATAATATCGAAAACTTGTGGAACCGTTTGAAAACTCTTGACCAAATAAGGTACCCATGAAATAAAAAGGAACTTATTGAGAATATAATTGCTTCCTGGCATCATGCAATAACGAAGGAAGAGGTTAAAATTATTTTCAGCTCTATGAAACATCAATGTGAATCTGTAATGGAAAATAAAGGCAACCGCTAACCATTGATAACTCATTGCTCTCATACCTAACGTATATCGATATTTAATGCAGCATAACGTTTTTTGAACTAAAAACATTAACATTTTGGTTTTTTTTATTGAATTTAGAATCGAATTGTCTTTAAAATGATATAAAAGACTTTGAATTTTGTGCAACGTAAAAGTTTCTATAAGCATACAAACTTGAAAAGCATATCAATTTAAAAAAGTGTCCACAATTTTAACCACTTCTGTATATGTGTGTGGGTGTGTGAGTATACGTACTTACGTTATACACATCTTTAACTGATACACTCCTTAGAATTTGAAATGTGAAACGGATCATTATAACTTCATTAGGTTGAAGAAGAAGGGGTTAGGTAAAAAAGAGAAAATATCTCTGATATATATACTTTTTACAATTCCAAAAACACCATTCATATCGATTACATTTCGAAAGTGTTTCGAAACTTGCATTTTTGGTTTTCAGATATGTTTCTTCTAAATAAAAAAGTAATAAAATGAAGTTCGACAAGTCTTGGAACTGTTCCAATCCCAATGATAAATGACTTCTAATTAATATGCTTGTTCTCTATCTACTTTTTTTTCATTTTGAGACAAATACATTTAATTTTACTTTTTTTTTTCAATTATTTTTTTTGCAAAAAAAGAACACATCTTCTTCGTGCACATTTTTCTTAAGCAAAAAGAAAAAGAAAAAAAAAACAGTAAGAATAATCAGTTATTTTTTTGTATTCTAATTTCAATAAAAATATTTTCTCGTATTAATTAATTTGTAGAAAATTTTTAAAGTACTTACGAAACTTTATCTTAAACAGGAAAGGCACCACTACAGATAAAAATTAAAAATGTAAGGAAAACGTGTTATTAAAATAAAAACTAATGTTAATAAATTGACCGTTTTGTAATTAAGCTTTATCCAATTAATAAAAAAGAACATTATTCATGAGACAAAGTTTATTCTGTCGTAAAGTAATT